>VZDJ01000187.1:2712225-2771476 GCA_008694505.1 Cyanoderma ruficeps | reverse complement strand
AAAAAAAAGCCACAACCACCACCACCAAAAATAACCCCCCCAAAAATCCCCAAAAAAACCCCACCTTTTTTTGAACCTTTGTGTTGTAGACTTCCTTGCAAAAAAAGGGTAATGGGAGATCTGAATCTGACAGCCCTTGGGGAACCAAGTGGCAGCAAAGCGTATTTCATTAAGAATTAATTTATATTTTCCTCTGGGGAAACAACACAAAATCTGTGGTAAGGAGCAAAATTAGCCTGCTCAATTTTCATTACAGAAATGCCAGATTCTGCTTTCCTCCATCCACTAAAAGGCATTCCATTTCTCTCCAAGATCTTCCTTGTCTTCAGTGCCAGCACTTCTGGCTTAAGGAGGAATCCAATAAAATGGTGGGAGGTGAGGGTGCAAAATAGAGAAAGCTGCTGAAGCGTTTTGTTTCTGGGTTTTAAATCTCTCTGGTTTTTGCATTTGAGAATGTGACAGTCTCATAACTGCAAAGATGCTGCAATTTCCTCAGAAGAAAAATGTATTTCAGACTAAACTTCCCTGCATAGCACTGTGTTTCCCCCATGTTGAAGATGAAAAGCTAACCAATTGTCCTCTCTTTAGGTACAAAGATGTATGAACTAAGGCAAGTGTGTCTGAAACCCTGGCCCTTTAGTTGTTTTGTTCAGAAGCACCTGCACTGAGAGCAGTGAGAACTGGCAGCTATAGTACCAAGAGCAAAGGCCCATGTAAGTGGGAATACTTTTTAATAACAGCATGAAGGAAAAGACCAGTGTCACATCAAGAAGACAACAGCTTTTCTCCCACTGTATCTCAGCTTCTGGCTTCATGGCTTCGGATCTCTTCAACCACAGAAAGCGTCTTCTTTCCTTACAGTCCATGAACATTTGATCCCTGAATATGTCTAGCTGTTTTTAAAGATTAAGTTTTAAACAGGTTCAAGGAGCCCTGTGTCAGTGATTATAACTCAATCAAACAACATTTCCTTATGGCCAGAACCTGGCCTAGACTGGCTTGGACACCCTGCACAATGCTGAGCAGTTGCAGAGGCCTATTACTCCGTTTACATTAGAGCCTTCCTTTGAATCCAATATTAAAATCATGTTCTGTCCTCTTTGAGCCCAGCTGTGCACTGAGATCTGCAAGTATCTCAGCAGCTTTGACTATGTATCTGGTTTTGGAAATTAGTTGTTCATCAACTGCAGTTAGAGTGACATTTTGGCAGTAACCATAGAGACTGGCTCTTTCCCAATCAATCAGCTGTTGGTGAAGATTGGATCCAGGTCTATAACCACACACAGCTCAGAAGGTGAGATAGGATGGTTGCTCTCAGACAACTCAAGATTTAACTTGATCATTCTGAGCTCACCAGAAATCCACTGTAATCACCGTCAGGAGACAAGAAGTCAAACTGACATTGAAGGCTTTGGCAGAGCAAGCTTAGGCAGAGCCTATTCCTGAATTGCTACAGCTCACAGCATCATCTCCTTTTTTTTGGCAGATCCCAGTAGTGAATACTCATAAGACAAAAAGTACTACCAGGCCTGCTTCTCAAGTAATATTGAATCAAAATACCAAGTAGCAATTTTGCATATTTGGCTGTCTGATATCGGGAGAGTTGTCACACACTTGGGAACATCAAGTCTTAAATGTCTCAGAGAAAACAAGTGAGCTGGAAACAAGGCAGATTTGACACAGAAAGTTTGCCAGCTGTTTTATTAGATCACCACTCATGAGAGTATGTTTACCTCACCATTGCCGGTTCCTAAAATCTAGACATCGCACAAAGGAAAAAAGCACTAGTTGCAGTCTCCATTTTGTTGGAGTACAGGATAAGTACTCTTTTACCTTGCAAGACAGAAAGGCTTGTCTGTGGCCACAATTAAGGAGATAAGCTTTATATTCATGACAATAAATTCCCATTCTTTATCCTCTGATGTGTCCTTACTGTTTTGGAAACAGATCTAGTTTTTAACTGGAGAATTTAAAATTGCATTTCTGTCAGTGGAGCCAAGCAGCTGTCTTCCGCAAGAAAGAAAAAGAATCAAAAGAAAATTTTCCTAGCTACGCAGATGCAGATACACTAAGTAGCCACAGTTCTGCAGATGCTTTCTCTGAAAAGCAGCAATATGAAGTGGGGCAGTAGTTGACCTTGAATAGTTCTCAAATCTTCAAGGGCTTTGAAGCAGGATGAAATGTCTTGTGAGAAATCAAAGACATCAACAGAATGGCATTTGGCATAACTTTAGACAACAGGCTTAGGCTCAACCAATCTGCCTGGGACCAGGAAAATTAGGCCTTGCTTGCTCCCCCACAACCTGCATAAGCAAAAAAAGGTGTCTCCTTCCCTGTCTCAGGTTCCAATTCCATTGATGTTGGCCCTAATAAAGGTTCACTCTTTCAGGTGGAGAATCATGGTGTTGTACTGCAGCAATCTCTTGAAGTGGTGTTTTTAGAGGAGCCTGAACTGCCCCAATTCTGTTCTTAGTGCAGTCAGCCAGAGTTTCACTGGTAGAACTGTTAGCAGTGAGGCAAACCAGAATTTGATTGCAGCCATCAGACAGTCCAGTTAGGCCAGTGCTGTGAGACTTTAAAATGCAACCCATACTATCATAAGAGAAGACAAAAGCAAGAGGGGAGGAGGGAAGTAACACACAACTTACAATCCAGCCACATGTCTGTTCTCCTACATGGAGTTCATAACATGGGCAACAAGCAAAATAATTAGCTTAATTTATTATGGATATGTCACTAGGAAGAATAGGGTAATGTGATAAATTTAATAGGGGACCATCACCACTTCCTCTCTTTTCTTTCCTGTTCTAGGACCCTGCCATACCTAAGAACCCTTGTTACAAGAGTTATTTTCAAACTACAGTGTCTGACTGCTGTACAGCTCCTGGAGGACAGTGAGTCACATCTGCCAGCACAGGACAATAGGAAAGGGAAAAGCAAGATGTTTTGCTAGTTACATCAGATCTCTTCTATTATTTTTCCTTCTCCTCAGTTTGACAATCTGAGTACTGAAATCAGCAGTCATCTCTTCATTGTCCTCACTCAGACAAAAGGAATCTGCTCTGGCTCTGGATAAGCTTTGGATCTACAAGCAGGAACCATGCCACGGCAGTAGTGGACCTCTGCTAAGACATCTTCACTGCAATTCCATGTGTGAACCTGATGCTCCAGTGAAGACAGCTCTGTTTCCTGTCCTGGGCATCACAGTGTCCATATCCAGAGTTTAGATTTAAACTGAACAAAATCAAGAGTGGAAGGAGGAGGGGAAATACATATAAAAACATGCTATTGACTCTACTCATAGAAGTGAATCTCTGTCCTACTGCCATTTGAATTTGTGTCTGCTTCTTTCATAGTTTCATCTTTGAAAATCTTCAAGTCCACTGCAACTAGAAATGAGTTCAAGTGCTATGCCTTGTCAATCACAAAAGATCAGAGAGGCCTTAGAGAGGGGCAAAGAACACAAAACATGGTCTAGCAGAGCTACATATCTACTTTTCTAATGCTTAGCTAAGCCCTAGTCACTCAGAAAGGTCTGACACATCAGCATAGCTGAAGTGCAGACTACTGGTAATGCATGTGAAAATATGATTACCCTTGCTTATTGCTCCTCTCAGGAAGCATGGGTGTACTCCAGGCAGGTATGAAAAACAAACCTCTTTTTAAACAAAGCTCTTTAAGCAAAGCTCTTTAAACAAACTGTAGTGCAGTTTCTCTGCACCAGACTTGCACTTCAGTCTAGTTCAACCCTCCAGATGCCTGTACATGAATGTTAAACATGAAATAAAAACTTCCTTGTAAAAAGCCATATTGCCTACTGAAGCAGACCACAAAAATTTCAGACCAAGAAAAAATATGACTCAGTGTTTTATTTATTTTGATGGATAACTTTGTGTGTATGTATTATATTTGTTGATTTGAAGCAAAACATAACTGAAACAGTGCAAGGTCCACCTATTAGATGAACTCATCAATATACTTCAGGACTTGATGGGCTATTTAGTTTCCCTGCGCCTTCATAATCTTTTAGTTTTTCCCCTTCTCCAAGACACAAAACCACTGTGCACAAAAGAAGGTATGAAAGAGAGGTACTTGGCAAACTGCTCAAAATTTTATTCAAGTGCCCCCTCCTGTGGATGTAGAGCTACATGCAACCAAGTAACAGTTTTAGAGGCAACTTAGATTTTTTTCTTGAGGTTAATTTAACAAAGAAGATGAAACAGAGATATTTTGGTGAAGGAAGTGAACTTGGTCTTGTGAATGGGTCAGATTAGGCTGGCTTGCACCACAGCTTTGGCTTTGAAAATACGTTTTAAGAATAAGTGTTGGCTCTTGGATGTACTTCGTATAGCACCTCCTTTGAAAATCATGGTTTACAGAAATGGTTATGTCAGCTAAGTCCAACTCTTGACAGTAATGTCAATGATAAGAGGGAGAGTGGCAGTCAGTGATTATCTCCAGACCTGATCAAATGAGCAAAAGTGCAAAAGAAAAGCATTATTTGGGGGAAGAATAACTAAAAATCAGCTACTATTGATTGCTTGCTATTGCAGTTATCTAGAGATGGAAGTCCTGTCAAAGCACTATATAGTTGAATCCGGGGAGACTTAACAGAAGCTTATTTAGTATTCTTCCAACCCATCCATAATAACTAGTCAGTAAGAGATACTGATGGTGTTTTCTAAACATGATTTCAGTCTCAAAAACCACTAGCTTACCAATTTCCCCCAAGAATCTGCTACCATTTTCCCTGGATCTTCTCTTCACAAGCCAAGAATAGTTAATAGGCTGTTCCTGTAAACAACATAGAGGTGGCAAAGCCAGGCCATGTAGCTGCCTGCTTTCCCTTACTCTCACAGGAAGAGGCCTTGGTTGCAGACCAGCTTTGGGCAGAGCAGGAACATGGCTGTGTTTGTGAAGGTTCTTACTGAGCCAAGCAAACTTCAGCATTGAATTCATGAGCCACACTATTTGTGAATCTGGGATCGCCAATGTGGTTGGATTTCTGGAGTGACCCACAGTATCTCGGCACCCGGGATCTCGCTGAACATGATCAGACTTACAGTGCTGTTTGCAATCAGAAATGAAGTCCAGATGCACCCAGCCCCTCTGATCTTCCAGGACTAGCTGGAATGCCGGAGTTTTTCTTCTGCCAAATATCTATACTCTTAATGTGTCTTGGTTTGGAAAGACAGGTGCCTGCTGAGGAAGGCAGGAGCCTCACTTGAAATGGAAAATGTGAACCCCCTCCTTTCAAGTTGCAATTTTGAAATTAAGGAGCTCTCAGGCAAAGGTATAAGCATAGAAATAAACAATTCTTTACTAGGAAAATTAAACTAAAAATGCAGTAATACAAAAAAATCAAAACACTGACAGTCAGACAGACACTCTGTTGGTCAAGATTTTTGGTAGTAGTCCAATTAGAAATGTGGCTGCAGTCCTCTTGGAGTGACAGATGTGGTTCTGTTGAAGCAATGATCCTGTAGAGGGGTGTAGTTTTCCTCTGAAGGTCCAGTAGTGGTGTAGATGGGTTTAGTCCTCCTCTGGGAATCCAGTGGAAAACCAGCTGCTCTGGTGTTCTGAATCTCAGATTTTTATCCAGGTAGGAATGCTTGGCTCCTCCCACTGGGTGGAGCATCTCACAAGGGGATGATGTAATTTTATCAGTCCTGCAGTGAGACTTAATGGCCCATTAACAGAAGATATTCCCTGGAGGAAGGATGACTTATGGAAGAGATGAAGAACACTGTCCCACCTGGTTTTAACAGATGGTAATAGAATATGTACTTCAGGTTACATCTTGCTTTGTAACCTACGACATAATGCCATACTTGTCACAGCAGAGAGGACATGGTGGGGACAAGCAAGTGCCTCTCAAGGGACTGCCCTGGCTGTGTCCTGGGCAGGTGTGCCCAGCAGGGACTCAAGAGACACAAAGTGCCTGTGTCACTAAGTTCTGGAAGCCATGACACATGGTGGCAGCCAAATCTTTAGAGCCATGACCCCTGATGGCTGTTGCAATGGGGCTTGTGCCAGCCCCAAGAGTCCCTGGGGAACCACATGGCCACAGCCTTACATAGCAGCCGCAGGTGGAAAGGAGAGATGGATCTTAAAGGTCATCCAGTCTAAACTGCCCTGCCATGGTCAGAGGACGCCTCTCGCTATACCAGGTTTCACAAAGCCACATCCAGCCTTGAACACTGCCAGGGATGGGGCATCCGCAGCTTCTCTGGCAACCTGTTATGGTGCCTCACCACCCTGACAATAAAGAATTTCTTCTAATATCTAATTTAAACCTACTCTCTGTTTCAAGCCATTCCCCCTTTCCTATCAACTTCATGCTCTTGTAAAACCTCCCTCTTCGTCTTTCTTGTAGGTTCTTTTCCAGTACTGGAAGGCTGCTATAACATCACCCCAAGGCCTTCTCTTGCTGAACAACCTCAGCGCTCTCAGCCTTTCCTCATAGGAGAGGTGCTCCATCCATCTGATCATCTTTGTGGCCTGCTCTGGATTTACTCTAAAAAGTCCTTTTCCTTTTTGTGCTGGGGCCCACAGAGCAGTCCATAGTACTCCAGGTGAAGTGTCAGAAGAGTGGAGTAGAGGGCAAGAATCACCTGCCTTGACTTGTCACACTTCTTTTACCATACTGAAGGGGGTAATATTAATGATGGTGATTCCTGCTTGCTTGTATAAGGATCTCCTTGGCATCTTTGTGTTAGTTGCTAACATGCATTCAGTTCCTCTTCTTTTCATCACCTTTTTTCTTCAGGATGGAGATTAAATCTGGTTACCATTCATGCTACTTAAGGTCTGCAACTTGTTTGCACATGCCTCAGGAGGCTGGGCTCTCTTTGCTGTACCACACCTTCTCTGCTTGTATGGCAGTGCACAGAGACTACATCATACCCCTCACCTAAACACAGCAGTATGGCACTGCCTACATACAC
This sequence comes from Cyanoderma ruficeps, assembly GCA_008694505.1. NCBI lineage: Eukaryota > Metazoa > Chordata > Aves > Passeriformes > Timaliidae > Cyanoderma > Cyanoderma ruficeps. The sequence continues at coordinate 2,764,529 of VZDJ01000187.1, read as the reverse complement.
TCCCATCTCTTTTATTGCAACTTTTCAGTGCATCCTTTCTGCTGTGGTGTCCCAGGTGCTGTGTGTAGAGGGCTGCTGCTTAGGCAGCTTCGGGGAGGCTTGTCTGCCCATTCCCAGTTCAGCTTATTTGGATGAATTGGCTTATTGGTACAGGTTCTGCCACAGTACAGAGGTATTTGGGAAAGTTTGGCTCCATCCTGGATTTTGGTTATGAGTGCTTTAAGCATTTTCCCATCTACACCTCAGAAGTCTGTTTTCAAAAATACCAGTTTGCAAGGTCCAGAGCATGAGGTGCCTCAGTGCACGTACAACACTAGATACAGAAGCAAGGAAGAACCCAGGAGATGTGAGAACATGTCAGCTCAGCTGCTAAGAATGAAGCACCAACTTTTCCCATGCAGACATTAGTTCTTTCAGTTTACACAATGCTGTACAGACAGAACCTAACCAGCATCTGCTGCAGGTCACAACAGCTAATGTACTAGCACCCACAGAAACACATCTTGTAGAGCTGCTTCTGATTACAGGCAGCTTGTTTATTACTTAGAGAATTTTAGACCATGTTAAGTTTACTTCTACAGATATGAGAACTTACACATAGCCCAGAAATTATCAATTTAAAATTCTTCAGATTTGGGAGGATAGAAACTGGAAGAATTCTTTTCCATAGAGACAGCAGATTTCTGACAGTGGAACAAATGTTTCAAATCAAGAACTGAAGAGGATCACACCATGGTTAAGGAACACCTGATTCATAAGAACCCTCTCTTTTGTATGTAGTTGCCTTTGTAAAATGAGAGAGACAACCATTTAAGTCAACAGCTCAGTAAAACTGAACTCCTGCTGCCCAAAAATTCTTGAGTACTCAATCTTTATTTCCATTTACTTGCCAAAGAGCCACCAGAGTTTCTCAGGAATCAAAAGTATGTAAATACAAGCCCTTTGGACAAAATAGAACTGTTTGGCTTGTAAGTGTCCACAGAAGGGACACAATCAAAAAACAAAGAGGAAATCAAGTGGAAAAACATACTAGTTCAAAGAAGAATGAATTTAAGATTGCTCTGGGTATCCAAATCTCTGTGGCTGTGTGCTGCATAGCTATATATCACATCAAACTCAGCTTCAGCAGCTACTGGGACAGGCTGTGTTCAGGTATTTTGAATGTCACACAGAACACAATGCTCTCAAAGGCATTGAATGCCCAGCACACTTGAGTTCAGACTGATTGCAGAATGCTGAGGTTGTTGCAAAATCAAGCACAACTAGCAGAGTTTATATCTATTTAAAATTAGGTTATGGTATTCTCAGAAGAACAGACACTTTAAAAAACTCAATATTCTACTGCCTTCTATTTATCCAAACCAAGTCAATGCTTTATGATGTGTTGGTCACATATGCCTATTAAATGTCTCAGTATTTTGTTTTTACACACAAGTACCAAGTCTCTTTCAAAAAAAAAAAAAAAATAGCCTCCTCTCTCAAATTTCCTGTCTGTATTAAAGTTATGCCCAGTTTTAATAAGAACAAGCATGTAGCATCTCTGACATCATGAACTAAGAGAACACAGATTAAGACTTCTTGAATTCCTTAATGTCTGGTTTTGGATGCAACTAACTGGGAGTGAAAGAGACATTGAGAACTTCAGTTTTGTGCCTAGATGTGTATCTGCTGTGTAGAAGGACACATCTAAACAGACACCAGAGAATGGTGCCCTATGTGTTCAGATTTTTCTAATATTAATTGTGTATATATAGTCTGGAAATCCTTTCTGAAAGCCAGTGTATTTCAAACCGGGCTTTCAAAAAGCAATTCTGACCTGCCTTTAATCTGCTGAAAGTCTGAGAGAACAGGGCAGGGAAGAACAATCCTTGTCATCCGGAATTCTGAAAATAGTTTAAAAGGATCAAGCACTTGGCATCTAGTTACCTTAATCACAGTGATATTTCAGTTCCTGGCTCTTTCAGATTCTGCACACTGTAACTTCATCTTTCAGTCAGCAGAGCTGCAGAGTCAAAGCAACAATGCACCATCACCTGCAGACCACTCTGTTGGCTGGTTGTTGTCAGAGGCACCCTGGCATCACAGCCAAGTGCCATGCAGTTGCACCCAGACCACTACCCTGCCAGTATGAAAAGCATGAGAGAGGGGGTTTGCTCACCGTCCTCCCTTGTGCTTTCTTCCAGCCCACTTGTGCCTTGTGTCTTTGCACTAAGAGGACTTGGACTGCTGGCCAGCTCTGGCTTGCCCTGCAAAAGCAAATCAAACTGGCATTAGCAGTCTGAAGAGCCTTCTCCCTAAAAAGCTGCTTAGACTACAAAATCAAACCAAACCTAGAGCTTAAGAGAAGGGGGGTTAACTTCTTCAAGGCATCAACAGGTAGAAGCTAAAGAGGGGCCAGGATGACAAATGCACCCAAAATCCTGCTGGGTCAGCATTACATGGTTTGAGATGGAATCAGTAAAATTTTCTTCTGTTGCAGCTAGATGGATAGATTCACATCCATGCCAAGTTTCAGGTGTACCACCACACTGGCTGCACTGGCTGCACTGAATGGATCAAGCACACATAAAACCTGCTAATTCTGTATTTGTGGTTCAAGCCTTCAGACAGCATAATAAAAAGTGATTAGTGACATTTTCACTTGAGACAAATCTGAATGCCTGACTAGAGAACATCTTCAGACACAGATAAGAAGCTTTAAGGTCAGATATCTACAAATACCTTAAGATGTTGGGTGTTTTAGTTTCTAAAAGCATTGTCCTATAGTTCCTGTGCTTTCAGCATCAGAGATCTTCAGAAGCCATGAGGGTTAAGATGGCTGGATAATCAGTGAACTTTTTCTGATGCTGCCAGTACCTAAAGGCAGTTGCATGCTTTGGCAGATTTGACATTACTCTGTAGCTGGTATCTGTGACGTAGCTTAGGGATTAATACAACAATCAAGGCTCCTTATCTTCTTCACCCACCAGTGTGACAGGACAGCATGTACTCAAACAAGCTTGAGGCTCTATGCACACGTGTGGGGAGATTTATATTGAGCATTTATTATTAGCTGTAAACAATCCCAAAGCAGGGGCAGAAAAGAATCCACAAGTGGTGAGGCAACTAACCTTACACATGCGCAAACAACCCAAATTCAGTGTACCAGACAATTTTCTGGAAAACCTAAAATAAAGGTTAGAGGTTTCTTAGAATGTGTTTGTGAGCGGGACAGTAACCTCAGTACCATCCAGTGGTCACTGGATGTCAGAAAAGAGGAAAACTGCAGAATGTCCATACATTAGCTCCAATTTCCCAGCTTTCTAATGATACATTGAAAAGACAGTTTGCCTGTAACAGAGATAAAGAGAGCTGCCAGTTCCTAATGCCAGCATATTTATAATTTTCACAGTAGTTATTAGGACTTGCTAATAGTGTTTGGGACCTGACTTAATGGGTGAGAATAAATTGTCAATTGTGGCTTCTCAGGGTACAGAGGAGGCTGCCCAAACATGAGTAATTTGCTTGAATCTAAACAAGCATGGTTCAGATTTCTGGCCAGTCTTAGCCAGATATTCACCTGGAGCACTCAGAGCTCTTTCCATCTGGTGAGAAACTGAAGTGTAGTCATCACAGAGCTTTATCAGCCATTATGGCTGTTTCCTGAACAAAACTGAGAGGAAAGTAAGACAAATAGTTTATTCAGTTTCAAATAAAGAATTTTGTAAAATACAGTTTATCAAAGTAATCAGACAAAAAAAATTGTTCAAGAATAGCATTTGTCTTTCAACTGCAAGACTAAAGAAAGTGGTCACATAAAGACTGCTTGTTCTCAGGAGAATAACAGCATGGCAAGCCATGTCATCTGCTCCAGAATACAAGGGAGCAACACAAGCTACTTCCCTGTACCTTATCTTAGGATGTGCTGCTCAGAGAGTTTACTCAAAATCATACTGTGACAAGATCTCAACAGCAGGTTTCATCTAACATTCCACACTAGGACATTCATCTCAGCACTTCAAGCAGCTATGACAGAAACAGAAGAGAGATGATAACCTCTTGCACCATGCATTTCTGAAAAGATTGTGTTAAAACTGCAGCTACACTATGTTGTAGCATATTTGGATATTACATACCTATATATGGCTTCTTGACTCTACTGATCTAGACAACTGCATTAATAATGCATATTTTTTAAAGAATATGCTTTAGCTGGACCTGAAGTTATGGTATTTCAAATTATATGTACATATATAGTAGCTCTTCTGGTTGCAAATCATAATCTTAGGAAATGCAAAAGTTTGACACTACTTGCTAATGAAACAATAGCAAAGCAAGGTTAAATATAATTCTGGCCACAGTTGTCTAATCTAGCCCAACAGGTTATGTTAATACATGTATTAGACAACAATCAAAGAGGGACAAAATCTTTGCCTCCGACTTCAAGCCACAGCACTTGTTTAACCACATGAGTAGATGAAGCAGTGCTGACTGGGTAACTTAAACTTTCATCCTCGGTAACCCTATAACTGATAGACAAATAAGCTGATTGAACAGCCCCGTTTACCCGCAGACTAGTTTGGATTCCACTGGTGTCCAACAACTGAGGAAAAGCATTTTTTTATTTACTTTCAGACAATTTTGCAAACCAAGCTGATGACTTCTCCCAGTACCACTTGACATCAGACTTACTGAAGAGCAAAGAATAAGTTTTCTGGATGTAAGTAGGTTTGAAAAGTCTTACAGAAGTAAAAATATACAGTAGCAGGCAAGAAGGCAAAAAAGGATATTTTTTATTTTTAGAAACATCACCATCAGGTCTGTTTTCAGCTTCAAAGACACAGAAACAGCTAAAGTATGATAACATTGCACTGTGAAGACTGAAGTACCAGAGGGCAGGAATTCTTCACTGCACGTGTGGCAGACAAAAAACCATTACACTTCGATCAGTTATTGGTCACTTGATAATAGCTGTGTATAGGTCAAAAGCATCTCCAGCAAGGAAGAAATGCACGTTGCTATTAACATTGCAAATGAAAACCAACAGCCCCGCCCCACCCCCTCATTTGTTGCTTAATGACTCTATTTTCAAGATACTCCTCACCCATCTTTCTCTGATAGTAAAATAATTCAAATGCCCCATTTTCTGTAATCGTAAAAGACCATCCAAATAGCAGTCTACATACAAAATGCAGGCATTCCTCTGGCCAGGCTAAAGACTGCTGCACACTTCCTTCATGTTCATGCTTTATCTTTAGTGAGATAAACCCTAATGCTCAGAAAATCCCCCAATCCAGTGGAGGTAAAGTTGAATGAGTTTTAGGCTGAGACATGGATATTCGTGCAGGTTCCCTCCTGCCTACCAGTACTTCAGTATTTCAGTGACTCGATGTCTTGGTTTGGGAAGACACGTATCTGCCAGGGAAAGCTGGAATGGAGAATGCAAACTACCCCCCACTTTCCAAATTATTATAAATTTGCAATTAGAGGCTTTCAGGGAAATATTTGGGAATGGAATAAGAGTTCTTTACTAGGAATATTAAGAATACAAAAACACCAAGCAAACAAACAAACAAAAATCCTAGAAACCCTGACAGAGTCAGAAATACAACCTGACACCCTGTTGGTCAGGGTGTTGGAAGCAGCCCAAAGTAAGCCCTCCTAGAGTGGCAGATGTGGTTCTGTTGGAGTAGAGATGGTCCTGTAGAAAGGGTCCAGTAATGGCAAGATGGGTCCAGTCTTCCTCCAGGAATCCAGTGGAAACACTGTATTCCTGGTGTTCTGGCATCTCCGTTTTTATCTAGGTTGGCTCCCCACTGGGTGGAGCATCTCACAATGAGATGATTGTGGCGGTGGGTCCTCAACCCAACTAGCCCTGACCTCGCGACAAAGACCAGGGTTCTTGCTGCAACTGGCCTCACACTAGCTTCAGCGACGGCTGGCGAAAGAAGAGACAGGACTCTCAGAGGTTGGGGTAGCTGGGTTTATTGAGGGTAAGTGAAAATCTCTCACCCGAGGACCGGTGCCTCAGAGAGACCCCAATCCTGAGATGCAGGCGGATTTTGTACCAGGGCTAACTCAGGGGAGGGGACAAACATTAACCAATGGGGAAGAATAAGGGTGTGGTATGATGCATAACGTACAACTCTGTAAAACAATCAAGGGAAGGTGGGAGGGAAGTGCTCTGTCCCTGACCAGTCACAGATCATCTCCTGTCGAGCTTTCTGGAAAAGGGGGACAGGACTGGGGATGATAGGCAGGGAGGGGGTGTTACATAACTTGGAAGTGACAGTTGGTAAAGGTGGCAAAGGGGGAACCAATCAGGAGCTGCAACTGGGCAGAGACAGAGGGAAGGGGTACAGCATGTAACAATTTTGTGCTAAAAATAACTGGGGAAGGAGAACAACCAATATGGAGGACAAATAACAGGGTACAAAGAATTACATGGAAGCCATTTTGGAACCATTCAGCTTAACATCAAAACTCAATAAAACACCACCACAGATGATGTAATGTGTCATGTCATTGGTGAGCCTCAATGGCCCATTAACAGCAGTTATACCCCCTGGAGGGAGAATGGGTGGTGGAAGAAATAAAGAACATTGTTCCACCTGGTTTTAACAGCTGGTCCATTACCAGAAGGCACCCATCCCCTCCCCCCTGGAGTTATAGGAGATAAAGAAAACTCCTCCCCAACAGTTTTCAACAGATGGAATAGAATTTTTTTTTTTTTNAGGTTACTCTTCACTCTGCTTACTTATTTTATCTGCCTACATCTTTGTGTCCTCTTGAGGCGCTTGTAGGCAAACGCTACTTGGTCTGTATCTCAGGCTTATGTTTCAGATGGCTTTTTTTTAAAGCAAGTATTTCTATCTCTGTCCAGTCGCAGAAGACCAAATCTTGCAATATTTGTTAGGAGACTGTTCCAAACTCTTCATGTCTTTGGGCATTGGTTTTCCCCGTAAAGTCATGCAAGGGGTGCAGTATGTTTGTTACACTTATGACAAACCACCACGGTTCGATGAGCAGTTGTTCTTTCTTTCATAGTCCATTTTCATTGAGAGTTTTGAGTCTAGGGACAGCTTAAGGATGAATGCTGAACAGCTTTCTCACAGGCAGCAGAGCTGTCAGCAAAGGAAAGAAACCGGAAAAACCAGGTAAAAAGCAAGGACTGATTTTAGATTGCTTGACTACCAGCTTTTTCTGGTTGTGTTCTGGCAGCTCATTTTCTCAAGTGCCTTTGACATGCTTAGTATAAGGATGAACATATCCTAGACAAGGATTCTGCTGCCAATATTCTTTAGTATTGCTCTAAATATAACTCCTTTCCTCTTGCCAAGCCCTTTTCTATTACATTTTGTGGGAGAGTATGCTCTGCATCAAGCAATGCTGCACCTTCATTCTCTTTTCCATTTCCTCCACCAGAAAACTGCCACCTGAAGACGTAAGTCTTAAAACAATGTAATCTTGCTAGGATTTTGTACTAGGCTGTCAAGAGTTTTATTTTAATTTCATTTGGGTTAATGTGGGTTTAGCACATTAAAAAAATTAGAAGGAGCCTGGGAGATGGAAGTTAGCAGACATCTGTATCATAGATGTCTGGTGTGGTTTTTGACATGGTGGTGGATGGTGTTCTCCATCAAAACTAGATTTAACCTGTCATGTTAGCCACTAAATGGATAAAGACCTAGTTGACACCTCAAAAAATGCAAGTGTAAGGAGGAACTCAGCTTCCACTGGGACAAGGACAATTTCCAGTGCTGTTAGGTATGTTCCAAAAGACCTGAAAGAACAAAACTACCAGTAGAAAGATATCAAACAGGACACAGCTTTTGTGTCTAGTAGAGAGAGGTACAAGGAGGTCCCATAATTGAAAGTGAATCTGAGGAAAAACAAACATCGAATTTTGCACTTTCATCTGCGGTGATAATTAATCATTGGTGTGTTCAACTAAACTTTATTACAAATGTTAACCACTGCCATTCAGGCAGGCTGAAATGCACCAGCTGAGAAAGAAAGAATGGAGAATACATATAGCCTGCCTTCCTGGGAAGGCAGATTGGTCGATCACAAAGATCTATCTTAACCTTCAAAGAACAGATGGGTCAAGATGGCAGACTGAAGGAAAACTGTTCTTCTGTCACAAGGACACATATTGCACTGAACCATGCTGCTACAAATACTGTGGCCTCTGCCATGTGTCTTACAGCAAGCCCTGCTTTGAATCTGTATTTGTGAGAAAAGAATATTCCATGTGTTCTGAGGGGTTCATCAAAAGCACATGGGAGATGATTGGGATGTGATTAGCAAGGTTCTCCCCTGTCCCTGGAAGAAGATGTCCCTACAAGTCTTTCGTTCACCTCTTCATACACATTATGATCATGCCACATATTTGGAACAGTGTTGGGAATCATCTCTTCCTCTTTTGATAGATATTTACAACAAAGTGTTAAGTCTGAATTTCTAAGATCGAGACATCTAATCATAAAGCTCATTTTGCTTCGTCTTGGTCTTTGGAAAGGCAAAAATTACAAGAAATTGCACAAAATATGTGTTTGGCTTGCAGACATGAGGGGATTTGACTGTGGCTTTCAAAACTTCAGATACGTTTTAAGTGTTCATTTGACACATATATGATTGAATGATATGCTCATGACAAGGCAATTTAGAAAACAGTACATGCGTTCTTTGGGAGAGGTGTGAACTTTTTTTAATGGGAATTACCTCCACCACAAAGTAATGGAGACCCACAGATTTCTGAACCCTGCCCACTGCCATGTCTGTTTCTTTTGATTTTGGAGAGAGGCAGAGGATAAGTATCTGACCAGCTTCTTTGTAGTTCTGAGACCAGAAATAGTGAATATAAAAGCAAATTTTTTTTTAACATTGGATATATTTAGGTTTTCCAGCTTCTCTCAAAAGATTTTACTTTCAAAGTGCATGAATAGTTTTCCCTGCTGTGCTCTTAAACACGAGGACTTCCAGAACTGGAAAGACAGTCAGTACTTCCCTCACAACAGATGAGCATTTCAGATCTTCCTGTGTGGCATCCCTGGCTGATTCTAGGTCAAAGGACTGGGGAGAGCTGGGAAACTGAAAGAGGGCAAAGTAAAAGGTATGTCTGGTTTTCCAACTGGCTGAAGTCTCTTCTTGCTTCATTCCAACCCAAGGTTCTGGTCCCTCTGTCAATGAAGCCAGTGTACCAGCTGATCACCAACCCAGATAAGGGCCAGAGTGCTTTCAGAGGACTAGCAGTGTCTGTACTTCTCCTTCCCTTAGTAGCCAGTTCCCTTAGAGGTAACTGTCATTTGACCAGAATAAAAAACAGTTCAGAGGGAAACAGTCTTAAAACTACCAGGTGGTTATTCCTAATTCTTGCTTTCCTGACAAGTCTCTGCATCCTATAGATTTCTTAAGTTAGAATTCTCTGTTTCATTCACTTCCAAATACATTTGGTAAACGGCCCTTGAATCCAGCTCAGGCTTTTGATTTGCCTTTATGTAAGATGAGTTACTTTCCAACTGCTCACACTAATTTGATCAGTTAACTCATAGTGTCAAAAAAATTACATGTCAAATTTGCAAGTAAAGGAATGGGCATGAGAACTTCAGGGTTTTTTTCTGGTGCATCATGAAAACCTCCCCAGCATTAATGCTTTTTGAGGTATTGGTGTGATATTTATTGGAACCCCTCTTCTGCATATTCAACATTTTTTCCAGCTCACCAAATGACATGACTGGGGGAAAGGGAGCCATAACTGCAGATAATAATGCATCAGCAGTGATGTAAGAAAGGAATTTGGGTTTGTTTCCTTTCCTGTACTTTGGAACACAAGTGTAATTTAGTCCCTAAGTAGAAACCGAGTGGTGTTTATCTGCTGCATTATTTTATTGTGCTACCTGGTTCTCAGGGAAATGGATGAACAGCAGAAGGGAAATTAAGAACTTTCTGTATCATATACCCTCAGCAACGTCATAACTCATATGTGGAAGACCTGTTGCTCTGAGTTAAAAAAAGATCATGCTACTTTCAGAGTGACTCACGGTCCAATCTGTTCCTTTCTGCAGAGAAACAGCTTACAGAGCTCTGGCTCATCACAGTATAAAGCACTGTATCCTCCTACTGATATAGAATACGTTTAATTTTAAGGTTCTTCCTCCTTTCTATGCAATTAACCAGTCTTCTCTTCCCATGTCTCCATTTGGCCTCTGAATGTCACACCGAGTCCTTCACCTTCAGCAGAAGGACTAAGCAGGCTCCAAAGGGGACATAAATATGAAAAAATTCCAGTAGGACATGCAAGATAAGGCAGTTTGGTTGTCCATCTCTGGAACAAACTGCTGATCAAAGTCCTAAAGCCTCCAGTGTGGTGTTGAGTTGCATGTGACATGTGGGGGTGTAGTTTCAATGATGACAGCTCTGCTTATCAGTTCTTGCAGACTTGGAGCGTGTTCCTCCTGCCGCGCTTACACTGAAGCTTATGCTCATGCAACGTGATACAGAAAATTAGAAATCCAGCACCTGCTGACCTACATGTCACCAGTTGTCTGCGTGGGGTGTACTCTCCATCCTGCATCCTGACACCTTCTACTACCAAATCCACAGGGATATGTGGCAAGAAATTACACCTTTGGCTGTAATGAGAAAAATCTCTCAAATATAAGATTGGACCCATCAGCCTCTGTTTGCCTGAATTTCAGTGGGATCACCTAATGTGGCTCTGACCCTCCTGTCAAGGAGAAGAAACTGAACCACTGCATACTTAACAAAAGCAAAGATATACACCAGATAGTGAAAAAAATATTAGTGCTTTCGAGAAATCCTTTCTGACTGCAACCCAGATATTAAAAAAACCCACCCAAATAAAGTGGTTTTGCACCAAAGAAATATTAACAAAATTGGCAGCAGGGGGAAACGTCAGAGAAATTTAAGCTGCCTGTGTTTTGGATTGTTTGTGCTGGTAGTTATGGTACAAGCCAGCCAGACTACTAGTACATCCACCAGCCTTGCTTGCCACTAGGCAGAATGCAGTTTTGCTCTTTCACCCAAGAAATCTAAACTGGGATCAAGAATTAGGTAAGAATTGGCCCACAATGCTACAGAGTCAACTTGACGCTGGACAAGAAGTCTCTCTAAAGAACACACAGATGCTTTGCTCCAATGCTACATGCCATTATGTGGCTGTATTGGGAGCTATGGGTTGCTCTATATGTTCTTCTCTCTAAGTAGCTACTTTTTCACTCCAAAGGACCATTCAGACACCCAGTTTCCCAGCCATGGATGGATGGAGCTTCGAGATTTGGTCACAGACACAAGCCAGTAGTTCTTACATGTACTTTCTTTGCAGGGAGGGCTTCTTTCTCTGGTAGCAGGGGATCAAAGAGTTGTGCTTTCAAATCTCTAACCAGTGACAGCAGCCACATGGTATCCTGTCTGAAACAGATGTTAGATACAGAAAGGAGAGGTGTGGGGCATTTTCTTCACTGTCCCCTGTGAGACAGCAGGGACAGTGGGACAGCTCTGGGCAGAGGTGGGTTGTGCCTCACTGTGGCAGCTGGGACACAAGGCCAGGACCTTAGTCCTGGAACTTAGTCCTGAAAGGGGATAATTCCCTTCAAGAAAAGAGGGATAATTTCTAGCTACCAGCCTCCTTCTAACCACACTTCTCTGGTTGTGACTGGTGCAAACTGTGTCCAGTCAGGCAGATAGTGACCTGCCATGGAGTTTGGTCTGACCAGCTCATGCATACAGAAGTGCTGTGTTCAAAAGGCCTCTTGTGGGGAGTGAGGTTCACAAGATAAATGGAGGGCAAAGGAATGAACAGGAGCCTTTTGAATAGTTAATTAATAGGTTTGCCATCCACCTGAATTATATTCTTCCCTTTTAGGTATTTTTTCTCTTGCTGATAGTGGCGAAACAAAGGCTTGAGCAGATCCTAGAAGGAAAGATTAGATGAGAACAGTGCTCCATACCCTACAATTCCAGGTACATTTGTCCCTTAAAGAAAGGTCTTATCAGTGTTTTGCAAGCCTAGCAGTGCCAATATATTTAGAAGTATAAGGAAATGTTATACAAAGAGGACTGTATTCATGTCAAAACCTACCAAAATAGTAGGTGTTACAGTACCTACATGCCATTTGGGCAAGTTCTCTTTCTTGTGCACTCTCCTTTTTCCTTAGCCAATACCAATGATATGTAGAATGGCAGGATAACTCACATGTATGCTAATTTACCTCTTTCAGCTATTTTCTCTTTGACTGGTATTTAAAAGCAAGGATTAGTTTTGCCGCAAACACTGTCTGGGCTGCTTTCCTCTGTGACTTTTTGCCACACCTCCTGCTAGACAGCCAGAGGAGCATGGATGGTCAGTGTTCAGACATCTGAGCAGCATCTCGGTCACAGAGACAACCTATTTTCTTAGAGGACCATATGAGATCTGCCGAAAACTTTTCTGGATTTTCGTCACCAGGTGGTGCTCCAGCACTGGGCTAGTGCTGCCTTGGTCACTTGCTGAACCACCAGGTTCTCCGGAAGCTTTGGGCTGCCTGTTCTCCTGCAAGGCCAATTCCATTATTCTGGTTTGCAATTCTGATTGCCTCTGTCCTGGGCCTTTCTTCGGCAAGGGTGACTGAGCCCTCTGCCTGCTTCTCAGTGGCAGTTTTCTCACTGAGTTGGTTAGCTCACAGGATTTGTCCAAAACAGTTGGTGTATGGCTGCGACCTCTTGCACTATTCCCACAACAGGCATTGTAGTTGGATCTCAGGCCTCTTCTGCTCATCAGATCTCTTTTCAGGGCATGGCACACTCCTATCATGATTTTCTTCATTGAAGATACCAAAGGCTTTTCCTGGCCTGGAGTTTTGTTTTAGCACCAGCTGGACTGAAGACCAATCAGGTAGACAACATGTTTGACATGAGTGGATTGACTCCCTTCAGGATACTTTTGCTCCCACATGAAGAGTTTGAACTTGGAGGGGGATCAGGCATTCCCCAAGCAGCACACAAGCTGCTGTGAGCTCACTGAGGTGGGCAAGAGCTTTGGGGAAGTGCAGAAATGCTGGGGCTAGGAAGCCTAGTTCTGGGGAGCAAAATGTCAGGTTACACATCCACAGAGTGGCGCGTGCCAAGTAAGTCAGCTCCTGAGAAAAAAGAGATGTCAAAGCTGTAGCCTGTAAAGCCAGAAACTCCAGTGGTGCCACCAGGCTGCTTCTGAGGCCCCAGAAGAAATAGTGTAGGCTACCAGGCAGTGCCCATAGACACACTGGCTCGCTGAGAGCACACTGAATGCACCCAGGCCTGTTTCAGCCAGGCTGCAGCTGAAGTTTGTCGCCTCACACTTGAGAACAATAGAAACTCACTCCACCCAGTCTGGGAACAATAAAGTCATTTCCACACACCAGACCTGTTCAGTTGCACCCGCATATACTCACAGCAATGGGAGCAACACAGTCCCAAAGAGGTCTGGGAAATCTGCCTTTTTAAGCTCAAATATTTTGGTAAATTACATTGTTCAAGCTTCATGGATTTGACTTTGTCCACATCTAGTGATATAGCCAGAGCATAATATAATATAGGCTTTTCAACCTAATTGCTCCTAAATTTCAAAAGATGCAACTTTGTGCATGTGCACATTGGGATGACATCATGATGTTTGCAGTTCTTCGGGGGAAGAGGAAAGAGCAGTGTCCTTTCCCTTCAGATGGCCAGTGCCCTGGTGATGTATGGTGTCATGCAGTAGTTTGTATCCTTGGATTGCATTAGAATAAGCAGAGATCTGAAATCCACCCTCCCAAACTAAGTGTTGAACACCTCAGACTTGCTTTGCCACTGAGCCAGGAATTCCACCTCAGGACTGAGACATATTTCCAACAGAAGTTTTTGGTGAACAACAGGAAACTCATCGGGAAGCATTTTTGGTAAAAATATGCTAGTTTTGAAATTCAACATTCTAGAGAAGACCTGCTTATGCATTCTACTGCCTCAAATCTAGTAGGTCAGGTAACAAGAGGCACTTACTTTTACCACTAAGGACCTGGATTATATCCCTCAAAATGCACATCACAGAGAATTTATTAAAAGCAACCTAATTTGGAATTTGTACTGCAGGTCAGAAAAATTATGCAGGCTGTGCTAGCCTTTTACTGGTATTTGTCTCTGGTTTTGTTTTTCAGCAATTTGTTGATTACTCCAAGCTAGTAACCTTAGGTCATGCAAGACATGTCTCTAGACCCTAAGGCAGCCTACATGAGAGCAGTTTCTTCTCATGCTAAGGAGGAATACCCCACAGAGGCCCTCTGTTTTATGACACAGTTAAACATCATAGTATGAATGCAATTTCTTGCTCTGGCTCATGTATATGTGTAACACTGGTAGCAGAGTCAAGACATTAATCTGTCTGCAGGCAGCCTGAAAACATGGCTGATTTCACTGAGAACCACTCTATTCCTCTTACAGGTATGCTAATTCCAGTGTCCATTTTTACGACTGCCTATTAACCCAAGTAAATGAAGCTATGCTGAGGGAATTAAATATGATCCTATTTGACCAAGAAAATTCAATTAAAACTCAGAATTTTGTGCAAATTTTGAAAAAGTACGTTCTTTATCTCACTTTGCTTTCTGATTTGATGTGTGAAACATAAAATATCCATTGGCAGTGGTTATTGCCCACTGTATCACACTAAACCAGCATTTATATCCAAAGATATGAAAATACATGTACAGCATTTTTACATCTGTGCATCTGATTGAAAGTCAGTCTGTGGAAAGAGTGTCATAAAAACACCCTGAAAACTGACTTAATATTATAAAACAAATAAAGAAGAGTATATCTTTATCTCCTCACTTTTTCTTACAAATTCAGATTCTTGGAGCTGGCACAGATAATGAAAAAAGAAACTCTAATTAAAAGAGCAACTCACATTTGATAAAGGAATAATTGCAACAGCTGCATCATCAGAAAATCATAGAAACATAGAATGGCTTGGTTTGAGTTGCAAGGATCTAGTTCCAACCTCCCTGCTACCTGCTATGGGCAGGTAAAACTCCCTCTAAATCAAGTTGTTCAGAGCTCCATTCAGTCTGTCCTTGAACAGTGCCAGGGATTGGGCATCCATAGCACCTCTGCCTCACTACCCTCAAAGTAAAGGATTTGTTCCTAATCTGTAATCTAAACCTACTGTATTTCAGTGTAGAGCCATTCCCCTTTTTTCTTCACTACATGCTCTAGTTAAAAGTCCCTCTCTGTCTCCTTTGTAGGCCCCCTCTCAGGTACTGGCAGGCAATAATAAGGTTATCCTTGAACCTTCTCTTCTCTGAATAATCCAAATTTTCTCAGCCTTTACTCATAGGATAGGCGCTGCAACTCTCTGGTCACCTCTGTGACTCTCCTCTGGACTCACTCCAGCAGTTCCATGTCCTTCCTATGCTGGGACCCCAGGGCTGGATGCAGGGTTCCAGGTGGGGTCTCACCAGAGCAGAGGAGAGGGGCACAATCCCCTCCCTCCCCTGCTGCCCACCCTGCTTTGGATGCAGCCCAGGACACGGTTGGCTTTCTAGGCTGGGAGTGCCCATGGCTGGGTCATGTCCAACCTCTCACCCACCAGCACCCCCAAGTCCTTCCTGCAGGGCTGTTCTCCATCTGTTCATCCCCCAGCCTTGTGCTGATACTGGGTGTTGCCCAAGTGCAGCACCTTGAAGTTGGTCTTATCAAAAATCATGAGATTCATGTAGGCAAATTTCTCAGGCTTGTCCGAATGTCATTGGATGGCACCCTGTCCTTCAGGTATGCCATGAAATACAGTTTTTGTGATACGTTTCTTGTTAGAACAAAAGGTTCTTCTAATTTCACTTCCCTGGAATAGAAATCACATCCACCATCTTTTTGTTAGCTTTTCTGAATTAAGGAAAACCCAAGGAAGATGGAAACTAAACACAATGAGATGAAACAAGGTCCAGCATTTAGTTTTCATCATGAACTCTCCGGGCTGAAAGTTTTGCTAGAAAAGCAAAATACTTTTGGAAATAGAATTATGGGGGACAACCACTCTATAATCAGTTAAGAGATTTAGATTTTATAATAGATTTGGGGAGTTTTAAACTTTGTTTTATTATTGGTGAGACAATAAAAAACAGCAAGCAAATAGTAAATCATAGATAGTAGATAGCAAAACTTTCCAATGGTATCCATGTTTCAGAAAGACATGAGCAAGCTAAGTAGAGATGCTGACACTCGTAGTATTGCTAAAGACATTCAACAGAGATGGCCAGAGACTGCTCCTTATGTGCTCCTGGTCAAACCTTTAGCCCATGCAGCTGCATTCTAGAATGGAGGAGACATACTCAATTCTCAAAGCTTAAAGCTTAAAGGCTTTAAGGCTTAAAGCTACCTGGGGAGGAGCACTGGAGATTTTCCAGCTCATATTTCAGTAACCTTCATCAAAAGTTTCTTCTCTAACAGCTGCTGGATTATTTTATTTCTGAAGTCCCAAATTAACCACATCTATACACATATCCACACCTGCCTCAGTCTCACCAGAGATTAATACCTCAGCCTGACTACCTGGAATGCAAGAAGGGAAGTTTCCTTCACCCAAGGCACTCACAAACACACACCTGCTTTGCAGTATGCCAGACACCTGGGGACAGACAAAGCCCTGGCATGGATGACTGAGCAGTGCTGTTGCACGGCTTCCTACATGTACCCCACACTCACACATAGGGTGTGTGTGACAGCCCCAAAACCTGGTATAGGACTGTGCTAGGGCAAGATCATTCCCTCTGCACTTCTGCTCCCAGCACAGAAAGACAGAACACAGATGCTGTAGGGAGAGTTCTCTTACAACTTTTCCAATAGTAAACCAGTATCTATCTTGCACACATAAGAGAAAGGCTAGCATTTTAGATGACACTTCTGCATTGTGTACAATAGCTTACTATTTAAATAGACAGCATCCTGGAACAACTTACCTCTTCAGTCTTTCAAAACAACATAAGATGGAGCACCCTGCTGTACACTTAAAAGAACAACTAGGAGTATACCAGGGAGAGTAAGACAGACTGCTGTTTTCATGACAAGACATTATCACAAAACACTAAAACCTGGGCTTGAAAGTAAGCATGAAAAAAAGCACAGAAGCAAACTTACTTTCCTGTGGTATAGTTCTTCCATCATGTTTCTGAGCTGGAAGCTAAACGCCTAGCAGAACTTAGGTCAGAATGTTCCTGAAGACTAATGGAAGATAAAAGGGTGTATGTGGAGAGGTCAGCAGACTGTTACAAAACCATCTTGTTTTGTCACCACTCTTCCCTTACAATGGTGAGGTTTTGTTTCAAGTTCTAAATCTGAGTTAGGGTTTTTTTTTTTTGGTTTTTTTNNTTTTTTTTTCCCCCCCTGCTTTCACAGTCTTTGTTTACAGGCAAGGAAATGTAAAGGCTTACTCTCCTCCTCTGTATCCCTTCCAGCTAAATTGTTTGAGTTGGTGACTCAAGGCAATTTGCCTGCATGGATCTGCAAATCTCTCTGCTCAAAGCACAAGAATCACATGTGGTCTAAGGAGACGAAGTTCTACAAGTTCAAAAATATCTAACAGACCACCTTACACCAGTTTTGTGGTTTATATATAAAGTATAACTGTGCAGTTATACTTTACAAATGCCGTTGTGATGAAGTAAATAATGGGATTCCTGCTCCTACAGTCAAAGTGTGCATGGTTCGGATCACAGTTCCCAAGAAGTTAACTTCAAGCAATAATAAACTGTGTCTCTGACTTGCACAGGATGTGCCAAGGACGCAGCCTAGAATGCCGAATATATCCCAGCTGGATTAGCTTCTTGCAGCAGAGACTTGTTACATCTTTGAATATTAGCAGTGGTGGTATTGGCCCTCTTTAATTTCCTGGCCTGTCATAGGTTTCTGTGTGGAAAACCTTAAGTTAGATAATTTAGGCTGTAATGCTTCTAAAAGTGTATACCAGTGCATGAACACCTGCATATTTCATCAGTATAAGCCAACTGCACTGGCTTCTTGTAGATACTTACACTAAAACACTCTGTGAAATAGCCACAGTTAAGTTTCTGCTAGCACAGCTCTCTCAGCCTGTGCCCACCTGCTTGAGAGCACCAGTCTACAGGGCCCCATTGACACCAGAAAAAGGACAGAGCTCAAAACAGTAGCCTGTGCCATCCATACTGCTTAAATTCTAATACAGAATGACCCAGACCTTGTGCTCTTGATGGTTGTCAAATCCCAGTTTCCTATTAGGAGAAAAGCAGGTGTGATACGTAAATGAGACATTGGTTGTGGGTATTTCAAACATGGCCCAAGTTCTTCTCCAATGACTGCTTCAAGCATCACTAAATCTCTGGGAACCCTCTGCAACACGGATACATACAAGATGCGTTCATACTTTTTATTAAGAACAGCCTCCAGACATTCCTCCATGCCCTTCCCTTTCCCTTGGAAGTACCTTAGGGAAATGAGAGTTGTTAGGTGTTCAGGTGCCATGAAAGCCAATCAACAGAGTGCCACAAACGTGATGTGTCACTGAAAGAAGGGTTTAAATTATTAAAAAAAATCTACAGTAACATTTATTTATTCTATCTTTGCAGCTGGGTGCGCTTCATAATACAAATGGATGGTGGGAAGTAAAAGTTCTTCTTGGGCTCACCTTTCCAAAATAGTTCTACAGATGATGTTTTTTTCAAATCTGAGAAAGGGCAGAATGGGGAAGCAAAACAAAATTTTTATCACAGATTATGGTCAACAGGAAAATGCAAGCAATGTCAGCCACAAATAGAAAAGACATCTGCCACTCTGTGAACAGCCAAGTTTACCTTTAACAGACAAAATTCATGGAACTCATGACATCCAGATGGTCCTAGCAGATGATCTTTGCTGGAAGGCACTAAAAAAAAAATACAGAAGTCCCTGGCATGTTGTTCTAGAAGAAATCTCCTTTCTGCCCCACTGGAAGCAGCTGGATTAACCTTGCATTTTTAGGCAAGAAACACAGCAGGTGGATTCATTCCTGTGGACTCATATCAATCTTCATGATGCCAGCTCTGATATTTTTGGGGTTGTTTTGGTTGATTTTAAAAAAGAAATAATATTGATTCTGGGTTTAAGACCCTCACTTCCCTCCAAGGTGCCACATGCACTATTGACATAAATACTGAAAAGGGGCTGTAGTTCTAATTAATAAGTCAAAATTATAGTGTGGTTCCAAGGCCAGTGAACTAAGTGTGCAGTGCTGGTCTTGCACTGTGTGGAGGATGAGATGACTCCTGAAACCCTAGGCTGTGACTTGGACCAGGAGTGCTGGCCTGTCTGGGGGATTTTTGCAGGAGCATCTCCTCTCTGTGTTTTGCCACACAGACATAATAGGAATACGAGTGCTTGTACAAAGCAGGCCAGCACCAGCAGGGATTAGATGAGTCACTGCCTTGTCCTGGGTACTGCATGTTTCCTTGGGTGATAAGTCTTTGATTGGAGCAGTGTGGCTCTTCATCAGACAAGGACACAGAGCCTAAAAGGCAAGACGGAGAGAATCAGTATGGATACGATTAATATAGTCAAGGAGCAATGCTGAAGTGGAACACTTCAATCTGGTAGAAGACAGCAGCAAGTTAGTGCATTGACTTGTGCAAAGTGTTACTGTTTTTTGAACTGCTATAATAGGCTGCCTGGTTTTATAGCACACTTGCAGGAGCACAAACTGCATGATACATTCATTTTTACACCCCCTTTTTAATACTTTTTAAGCTCTGTGTACCTTGACTGCCATGATATTCCTTCTGAAAACCTTTATTGTTTGCTGTTCTTCTCTTCTGTCAAATTTGATCCTTTCTGCTCTCTCCGTAAGGAACTGCTTTACTGGACCTTGCTTTTATTTAGCTCCTTTCTGAGGGAAGCCTTCAGTGCAATAAATGATCTGAAGGACACCTAAGACTCCTCATTTCTTTCCCCAAATTTGTTGGACATTCCTGATCATGGAAGAGCTCCAAGAAGGCAAGTGCTTTTAATAAATCTTGACTTGCAAAAGCAGTGTATATTGATGACATTACAGGACTGAGCTCCAGAAAAATGGAAGCATGGTAAACCTCCATAATCCCTCTACAGTCCCAAAATCCCAAGTGGCTCTTTCTCTCTCTGGAAGTGAGTGGAGCAAGGTAATTATATATTGGAAGTATATTCCTCCTTTCCAGAACATGACCTAAAGTAATAGCTGTAGCCCAAAACCTGGAGTTCCTGCGCTTGATTGTTTTCATCTTTCTTGCTTCTTATCACTTACCTGCAAGCACTTGAGCCAGTCTCTTTGATTTTGATTTGTACATCAAAATCAGGTCAACCTGAGTATGAAAAAGCTCTCCTATGATAAGCAGGTATGATAAGCAGGCAGGCTGCTGTAACACTGGCCAAGTTCTCTGAAAAGTGTTAGAGGAGAAGAAATACTTAGAAGAGAAGCTCACACTACACAATTGTTACATTTTTTAAATTGATCCCATGCACTTGGTTTAGAAATGCTTGAGTGCCATTCAAATGTGTCACGAAAAGCTGCAGAAGGGCAAACTCTTTGAGTAATCAAGAAGTCTACTATGACCATTGCTTGTGAGACCTATGGAACAACTTTAGACATATGAAACAACCAGAAGTTCCCAATAACAGAGTTACCAGAATGAGTTGCATTCAACATATCTATCACTACCTTTTTCACACCATCCAGGGGCAGATGCAGCAAAGCCTTGTTCTGCCACTTTCAGACAGACTGAGAACTTCTCCAACCTTGCTTGCAGGCAAGGAAGGCTTGACTGGGGCGGAAGATTGGGCCTGTGTTATTTCTTGGTGTCCCCTCCTCATCCCTGCTCTCTTTATCCTGCTTTGCTTTACATATTAACAAGTTTCTGGATCTCCTTAGCCAATGTATCATTCAGAGGAAATACATGTATGGTACAAAAGCAGGACACTTCACCATTCTTAGAGGACCTGTACCTCCTATATAAGTAATTCTTAAACCTGCATCACATCTGAGTATGAGGTAGGATACACAGTCTCTTATTTCTGAACTTTCAGAGGAATTGGACTATAAAAATGGAAGGTACAAGGCTGTTAGGAGGAAACTGAAGTTCTTCCGCTCTGGCAGTGGTGCTTGTGTCCTCAAGAATCCCTCTGCTTCATTCTGTTGGATGCTCAGGGTCATTTAAAACAGACCAGTCAGAGTTTTTATCCTGTGGCCATGTCAGATATACCATGGGTGCCTGCCATCTCCTGTGGCCAGTGTACACTTGTTTCTTGAAATAGGAAATGGCCCTCAACTCGGGAAATTGGGCTTGAAGAAAAAAAATATCGTCTGAGTGTGGTTTTGAAAAGTTAATGATTATGAATCCTTTCTCATCAGTTTCCAAGACTGAAGTATCCACTTGGAAAGACGTTTTTCAGTTATGACACCTGCTTCTCCCATGACCAGACCACAAGACTTCAATACTTATTTACATTTGTCCCCTGCATCCTGCTTAAGAAGGGTACAGAAGTTTTACAGTGTCAATCTCTGTGATCTAACATAATATATGTTAAGCAACCTCTACACAAATGGCGCATTGCAATAATCTTGAAGTCCTTGGTTGTGAAGGAAATACTGTGAATACCCAGAACAGTGTCACTGATTCAAAAAGTCAGCGCTGTCTTGTCTTATGATCTCCTAGGATCAGATGTCTCTTCTAATGTGACTCACCTGCATTTCTTCAGAGCTGCCTAGGTCAAGTTTTGCACGGACTTCCTGACAGACAGTAGGGCATGAGCCATGCAAGACAAGTGTCACAATACTGAACAAAACTATGGCTTGGGGGAAAAACTAAATGAAAAAATTAATTCTGGCAGAAATTTCAAAGCAAATTTTAAAACAAATTTTTGTAGACAGAGAAGCCCAGTGGACATTACTGAACAAGAGAGTAATATAAAGGTCTGAGCCATGGCACTGAATACAGGAGCCTTTCAATTCAAGCTCAATTTTACCTGCAGCAATGTCCACTGAAAGGATAGTTGTCTGAGGGTGAGCAAAATCGAAATAAACTTAGCCATTAGCATCCTGCATATGATAGAGGAAACAGATGAGGGTAAACCTAGATAAAACAAAAAATAATAATCAGCGAATTAAGCTGATGCAGATGAGTAAAAGCACAAAAAATTGGAGAATAAGACATGGGAAATAAATGGACTGCTGCAGGGGTTGTTGTGTTTTCCTTTGCTGTATTGACATGCAGCTGGGTACGTCAAGAGCAAAGAGAATATTTTGATGGTTTTAGCAAGTGTTCAGTACCATGAAAGCTGGAAACAATGACAAGGACTCCGCTTTTGGAGGCACAGACAGGTACAGACGGTCACGTCTGCCTCACTTGTGTGCCTACTGCTGGCTGCAGGCCAGAGCCATTTAAATGCATTAGCTCAGGGCTGTACATATGCTGAATGAGACTATTCAGTTCCTGGAAGAGAGCTGGTTTGTGTCTTGCCATCAGCAAGGGCAGACATAGCAAAGATGTATCTGCCTACACCATTTGTGTAGGTGCAGCTGAAAACAGCATTGAGGCCCTTGAAAAGAATTTATGGCTTGGTTTTACAAATGGATTTTTTTATATGGATGTTTTTTGACTTTTTCTGACTGTTTCTGTCACAAATTAAGTCTCCTCAGGCGACTCTTGGTTCTGACAGAGAACACGATAATTTTGTCCAGTCAAGAGTAGCCACAAAAATTTGGCACAAACATAACTGTGTTACAGTACATACCAAAGCTGTGCAATAAATCTGTATCTCCTTAAAACACAAATGCCCTGAGTATTGTGGTGACAATAGCTACATTAGCTTAGAAAAAAACAGTCAGTGCACATATTTGAACAAGACTAAGACTTGCTGAGCAGCAAGAGAATCAACGAAGAAACAGCAAAAGAAAGAAATGTTAAATGGCATACCGCATAAATGGAATGTATTTGGGCTAGGTAAAAAGTGTATCTATATGAAGGAAGTACTTTACCTAACCTCCCTTCAAACCATCTCCTGCTCTTTGTACATTTTCAGCAGCAAAAAAAAGTAAGGAAAAAAACAAGGGGTGGTTTGTGGGGGGAAAAAGAATGGTAATATCTGTTACTAGAGCAACTGACAAAGTTGGAAAAATATATAAGCTTTCAAGCATACTACGACTTTTTTAACATTCGCATTATTTTATTTCCTGAAATAAATCTATATGGTAAGAGAGTTTATTTCAAGGCTGATAGCACAAAGATAGATAAAATTATACTATGACATTTTGTCTGAAGTACCACCCTCTACAGACAAAAATCTCAGACTTCACAGGAAAAGGAGTTTTGCGGGTCAACCTTCATCTGTAGAATATAGGTCTGGCCTTGCACTGGAAAAGAACAAAACCTACACAGCCCTCAAAGTTGTCAGTGGGTTTCTATTAAACAAGACAGCCTGAAATCTATCCATTTTCCTCTTGCAGAGCCAAATTTATAAGTCAAATGAGCACAAGCTACTCCAGTTGAAGATCTCAGAGGATGTATTCTGTCCTGACTTGAATGATGATCACCTCTGAAAAAGTATTCCATTACTTCCCAATGATATTCATTACACTTTCTTCAGACTGAACTGGAATCATAAAGGGTAGAGATGCAGAGATAAACAACGAGGTCACCCTACCATACCCAGTTGTGGTAAGAATTCAGCCACTACCATTCCTAACAGAAATAAACAGTCAAATTCCTGCAATTTGACTTATTTCAGGGAGTCAAATTGCAGGAATGGGTCTGGCAAAATATCTGTAGCAAATAACATGTCCAGAAACTTGTACAAGCCAAAAGAATAGACCCATTTCAATGGGCCTACATAAAAGAAAAATGCCTACTGTTTACTTTTGGCAGCTGGCAACTGCTGTTGCCAGACTTGTGAAAGTTCTTGGTGAGCCAGCTGCCACTCCTGTAGGTCTAGCATCTGTGCTTCAATGCACAGGGCTGGGACTTTCTTGGGCAGCAGCAGTGTGTTTTGATCTTGCAGCCTAGGCTGATGGGGTCAAAGAGGTTTCTGCCCTTGGGATGGCAATGGTGTAGGATAGATAGGCATTGTGTATGCATACTAGGAGGAAAAGATACAATGGTTACTGAACTGTGTAAAAAAGAAATTCTCTTTCTGCTGCTATCATGATACCAGCTTTGTCCCAGAATGAAAAATGATGGACAAGGAAAGTAATCTGCTCTGCAATGCCTGAGGTGATTTCTCACAGTGCCCTGGCAGCACCAAGTGTTTGTCTGTTCCATTCACAGCCTTCACAATCAAGTCCGGTGCTGCAACATACTCTTCAAAGTACCTAGAAAACCCTCTTTTTAAATAACCACTGTAGAGTGGACAGAGACAGACGCTGCCTCAGTACTGTCCGTGTGAAAGAGAATCCCTCCAGCATGATGAGGGGCAAAAGTCAAGTTTAGATTTGGAGTTTAGGTTTTAAAGACAAGCTTAGGTAGCTTAGACAACCTAGGCTTCATATCTGGATGCTTACAGTAGGTAAGTGATGTCAGTTCATTCTGGGATGGTTAAATGATTGGCAAAGGCAATGCTAGATCTCTGTGGCAGAGCACCCTTTCCTCAACATCAGATCTCCTGGGCTAGCTACCTTCCCAATGTTAGTTTTAATATTGCCTGACTAAGAGTACTGCCACAGTGTAGTTTGGCAACAGTCTCCACTTGACTTTTATTGAAAACTTTCATTATTCAGCTGTACCCTAGGGATAAGGTGTTATATGACCTGGTGCACCTCTGTAGAAGTTACATTCATATGGGACTCTTCATCTGAGAACACAGAATTTGCTTCTTGTGTCAGCAACTCTGCCACCCAAATATCATATAATCATGGAACCATAAAATTATTTGAGCTGGAAGAGATATTAAAGATCACCTAGTTTCAACTCCACTGCCACAAGCAGGAACACCTTCTACTACACCAGGTTTCTCAAAACTCCTAGCCTTGAACACTGCCAGAGATGGCACATCCACAGATTCCCTGGGCAGCCTGTTACAGTACCTCACCTCCCCCATAGTAAAGAATTTTTTCCTAATATCTAGTCTTAACCTACACTCTTTCAGTTTAAAGCCATTCTGCCTTGTAAAAAGTCCTCCTCCTTTTTTCCTGTTGGCCCACTTGACATACTGGAAGGCTGCTCTAAAGTGTCCCTGGAGCCTTCTGTTCACCAGGATGAAAAGCCCCAACCCTCTCAGTCTTGGTAGGAGAGAAGATGTACTCCAGGTTTCTGATTGTCTTCATGGTCTCCTTCAGACTCACTCTGAGGTCCATGTCTTTCCTGTGCTGGGACCCCAGAGCTGGATGCAGGGTTCCAGGTAGGGTCTCATCAGAGCAGAGCAGAGGGGCACAATCCCCTCCCTCCCCTGCTGCCCACCCTGCTTTGGATGCAGCCCAGGACATGTTTGGCTTTCTGGGCTGGGAGTGCCCATGGCTGGGTCATGTCCAGCCTCTCACCCACCAGCACCCCCAAGTCCTTCCTGCAGGGCTACTCTCAATCTAGTCATCCCCCAGTCTGCAACGTGAAAATGTGAAGCAGGGATTATCCCCTTTTTCAAAGGAAACTGAAGTGACATAAAGTGTCCTGGTCAAGTTGTCAGAGGAAGCTTGAGGTTAAGTAGGAGCCTGCACCATCTATATCACGGTTAAAGTCCTTATATCATGGTTAAAGTCCTTAAACTATGGATAGATTTTTATTTAAGTGTTTGCCTTCTTAAGATCTGTGATGTAAAAGACTGAACTGTTTAGAGGTTTGTTTTGGGTTTTTTTCTGAATACCTAAAGATATTATGTATATGACTCTCTGAAGACATCATTTTGCATTGCAGTCTGTTTTCAGTAGTTTCTACTGTCAGCTACAGAAGCAATTGAGTGTCATTACCTATTCTGCTAAGCGCCATTAGAATGAAAAGCTAGGACATCTACAGAGGAAGGTTTTAATTTTTTAATCGATGTGCTATTTTAATTCATGTGTTATTGCAAACACATAAGAAAATAGACTCAGACTTTTTTTATAAATATGCACATATGACAAATAATATGTTACTTGAAAACAGAGGAATAACTACTTGCAGAAGCATGTTTGTATTCTGTCATCCACATTATCTCATCTTTTCAGAAACAAGCAAAATTATCATAATTGTTCATTCCTTTCATACCTTACCGTTTTCCATTACCATCGCTGTCACTATTCACCTAAATGTTAATGCTCTCATCTCTTTTTGGCTCATTGCAAGCCTCCTCTGGTTGAAAAACAAAATCTACTCTTCAGAATTTTTCAAATACCTCAAATGTCATTTTATGCTGCTCAACGTCATGCAAATAATATTGGAGATCTTCTCATACAGCAGATTGTGCAGGCTTGTCACACTGCAAAAGTGTCAGTTAGAGGGAAAGTTTGCCTTAAGAACAAGGAGAAAATATTTGTCTTGATAGAGGGAGACAAAAGAACTGTTTGTTTAAGGAAAGATTTGTCAGAAAGGTTTCTTAATGAAGTTAGTCTTGTACTAATGTAGTCAGAATAAAAATAAAGTAAAACAGTTTGGCATGTCCTCAACTTTTCACCATCCTTGATGAATATTATCACTGCTTTTATTTGGGCAATTCATGAATCATGGCCTAAGTTAATTTCTTTGCCTGTTGTTCATAATGTTTGCCTTCTGAATAAAAACAGTTTAAAATATCCGGGGACTTTTTCAACAGCATGATCTGTTCTCTTAAGGATGTGACATTAGAGTCAGCCAGAGTGCATCTTTTTTTATTTTGCTTTTTGTGGTAATCAGGAGTTCCCTTCTTGCATGTTTGCTGTTTCAAGAGGCCTGGCTGGCCCTGCTGATCTGCCATTGAAGCAAGTGTGAATGCTACAAGAAACTTATATTCCTTGAGGAATATACCATGGCATCTCTACAGAAGAGAGGCTTTCAGTAATGGAAGCTGGAGCTGATATTGACACAAAACTTGCAAAGATATATCTTGGTTACAGAGAAAAGGGGGTGGAGCTTTTAGGGCTTTTAATTTCATACCACCTGTATCATTGGTGGGGATGAGTTTTGATCAGGAAGTGCCAAGTGCCAGAAACTCACTATCTTGCCTGACTCCCTCCAGAGAGAAGGTGTTGGGATCAGCTGGTGGCCCCAGCTCCCTTTCTGCCACCACCCCTCCCTCCACTCCTTCAAGCCCAGCAGAATATGTGCCCCCAGGGCTGAGTCACGCTGGGCCAGCGCTGCTGAACACAGCCAAGCACACTGGCCCAGAAAAACTGCAGGCAGCACAACACAGATGATCCAGCTCCCAGGGGGTTTTTTGGTCCCAGATCATTGTGGTTGGTTTGGGGTTTTTTTTCAGACTTGGGGTTGAGGAAGCATTTTAAGGCCTGAGAGCGCTTCTCAGTGTTTTGCCTTTGTCTGAAAACCACGTGGGCAGCATTGCTTTTGGAAAGCCTTTTTTTTTGTTGTTCCCGGTGGTGAGTAACTTTTTGTGGGTTTCTCTCTCTTTTATATACTTTCTGCCATTAATACTGCACTGGCTATCATAAATTTAGTAAGTGGTTATTCCAATTTACATTTTCTCTTCATTGTTCCTCCATTATTAGAATGGGTGGGGCAAAAGGGTGGGGCTTGTTTGAAATTTACTTTCCTGCTAGTTGTTAAAACCAGCACAGCATAGTAAATGATACAAGGAAATTAAGAGTAAATCCAGCACCTCACTTTACACAAATACCATCTGTTAGGATTGGTCTTCTTTTGATCTTCAAAACAGCATTATTGTCAACCTCTCTGAACATATCATGGCTACCATTAGCAACTTTTAATTTAACTGATGGGAATGTTAAGATGGCAAGATGGAACTGCCTCAAGAATGTCATTCTGGTTTGCCTTATTAAAAAGTTTAAATATCAAGTTTGATCCTGGTGACTTTTTTCCCTTACTTCTTTTCCCTTCTTCCTTTCCCTTCTTCTTCTTCCCTTTCCCTTACATGTCATAACTTGTTTTAATGAATTGGATGCAGGTTTTTGTCACTATATCGTGTTGTTAATATCACCTTGTTGAAGTACACAGACCACAGTAAGGCTTGGCAGGCAAGGAATAATTCTGTTTTCTTGACCTATAGGCATTTCCTAAAATATTGTCAGGTGATCAGCCAGAAGCAAGTAAAGTGCTCTGACATGAGGGACTGACTACTAGAGGTTAACATGCATAGATGCAATGCAAAAATATCAGAAAACAGAAAAAAACTTCTGAAGAGGGAAATGCAAGTTTAACCATCAAATTTCGAAGTTACACTTTAATGCATAAATTCTTTTCTTCCGAATGTGTTGTATTTCAGATTATTACACAGTTCGTTGAGAGGAAAGTGTTGTCCTGCTGTTCTCCTCTCATTTTTCTAATAGTCAGAGAAATTGAGTGGTCAAGATTCTGACCACCTCTATTTCTGAGGCTTTGCTCTGCATTTTAAGGACTATATCATATTGAACCATGATAGGCAAGAGGTGACAAATCACAGCAGGGAAGATATGTGCAACAATACTTATCCTTTTTTCATTTGCAGCTGTCACCTTATTGTTCAAGGTGTGATCATGCATAGCTGGAAGGGAGGGTACAGACCTCAAGGCTTACAGCTGCCATTCCCTGTTGCCTAGCACACTGAAGGTACATCTGCAAGCAGAGAGAACAAACATGAGAGCCCCCCTGAGCAGGGAATAATACCTACAGACATGGAAACAAAACAAGCTAGGGGAAACACACTATGCATACCTAGAGTTATCATATGTACTGATATACTACCAACTTCAATATAACATTAAGAACAGTGATTTTTCTCCTGTTCTTTACATTTCCTTGATAAGACACAAGTTGTGAAAGGAGTCCTGCTTCTTTTACAGCACAAATTATTCCTGCTGTACAGATTTTTAGAGTTGATCAAACTCTCTTGATGGCATCAGCTTTGACTGGATACCATGGTTAGGTCTGTACATCTATATGGAAGTCACATCCATTAGGCAATGTGTGGGAAATCAAGTTTATGAGGTTTCCATGCTGGAGCTGTGATTTCAGGTGGTGAGGAGAGGCAAGACAACAGAAGGATAGAAATAGAATGAGTCTAAACAAATACAAATATATTTTTGTAAAGGACTCTCCTTTTTTAAAATATTACAACTTTTCAGCAATTAAATTACAGAATCATAGAATATGCTGAGTTGGAAGGGGCCATCAAGGATCATTGAATCCAGCTCTGCACAGCATCATCCCCAAGAATCACATTGTGTGCCCAAGAGTATTGTTCAAATGCTTCTTGAATTCTGTCAGACCAACAGAACTTGAATTCTGTCAAGAATCTCACAGACCAACTTCCCCGTGGGGCCTGTTACAGTGCCCAACCAACGCCTGGGTGAGAAAACTTTTTCTGATATCCAGCCTACACCTCCCCTGACACAACTTCAAGCCATTGCATTGGGTCCCATCACTGGTTACCACAGAGAACAGATCAGTGCCTGTCCCTTCAAGAGGAAATCGTAGACTGCAATGAGGTGTCCTCTCAGTCTCCTCCAGCCTGAACAGCCGAGTGACCTCAACCACTCCTCATAAGGCTTCACCTTAAGTCCCTTCATAATCTTGGTTGCCCTCCTTTGGATGCTCTCTAATAGCTCAATGTCTTTGTAATAAAACTGTCCCCAGCACTTGAGGGGAAGCAGCCCAAGTGCAGAGCAGAGCAGTACAATCCCCTCCTTTGCCCAGCTGTGATGCTGTGCCTGATGCCCCCAGGACAGGGTTGGCTGTCCTGGCTGCCAGGGCACTGCTGGCCCGTGTTCAACTTGGACCCCTCAACCAGGACCCCCAGATCCCTTTCTGTGGCTCTCCATATTCTCATTCCGAGAAGGTCTATACATCCAAGGTTGTCCCATCCCAGATACAGAATACAGCACTTTCTCTTGTTAAACTTCATACAGATGGTGATTGTCCAGGTCTTTAATTTGTGAAGGTCTCTCTGCAGGGCCTCCCTGCCCTCAAGGGTGTCAATGGCTTCTCTTTGTCTGTATCATCTGCAAACTTGCTTAGTATCCCTTCCAGTCCTGTGTCCAAGTCATTTATGAATCTCTGTATTCTTCTCACGTCACCTGACCTTGCTTCCACTGGGCCTACACCTTCCTTTTTGCCTTATCCAAGACAATGGATCACTTTTCATTATGAAGAAAGTAATTTACAGTTCTGAATCTTAGTCTCAGTAACCTCAGCTTCTCCTGTTGGTGTTTTACACAAGCTTCCTCAATATGTAATGAAGAAAAAAACAAACAAACAAACAAAACCAAAAAAAAACCAAAACAAAACAAACCACCTCCAACATTTTTTTAATTAGAGGCAGGACCTAATTCTATTTACAGTTTTTGACACTGACTTGAATACTTTCAAGTAAACAATGGTCTATTTGCTGACAGAAATAGGGGGTTTTATACAAGCAACATTTCTTCAATTAATATAAAATCGTGCTCAAATTTTTAGTCCAGTATCATTAAAAAGGACTTGAAAATGTTATAGCTGCCATTTAAAGATGCTTAACTGGATATTGGTGTTATTTTTCTCTGTGCTGTTCTTGTGTTTGTCTCCCCAGGGCTTGGTGCATGTATGTGAGCATTTGTCTTCCCAAAAGAAAGAATTCAAAAATATAAACAAGAGGGCCTAAGGATATTTGTATTTCGAATAAAGGGCTTGTGGCACAGTTTCTACTTATGTAAATCAGCAGCTGGCAGGAGTTCAGCAATAAGATGAATTCCCAGTTTTCTTGAAATCGCTTGCTTTTTCAGGCAAGGTACCTTAGTGGAATTGGACCTGAATCCAATAACCACACCATATGGTTTTGTCATAAATATCTGTCAATGTTTGATAATAAAACACAAAAGGATTACACTGTTTTACCCAGGATCTCATTAATCTGAATGGGAGCTATGTGTTTAAATATCTCTGAACCTCTGAACCTAGAACACCAGCCTCAATCATGATATGTGGTTACAAGTGTTGAGTCACAGCGAGAAGGCAGCATTTCGGTAAATCATGTTCTCCAGGAGCTTGCAGGGCATGTTTTATCAATTTTAGAATCAATTACCATTCCTCTGACAAAGCTCAGGTTCCATTCAATGCCTGTAAAGCAAACAACATCTGTGTGAAGCATGGGACTGGTTAGACATCATTTTTACAGTTCTTGAAGATGGCAGTTTGTCTTCCCTATGGCGTAAAGGAGAAAGATCTAACTACAGCAATTTTTTGGCAGGAGCTTAGCACCATCAGCCTACCTCCTAAGCATCTCAGCAAACCCTAGGAAACACGTAACCATCATCCTTTTGGATTAGGCAAATATGATAATATAGGAACTTTCCTTATTCTCTCCAGGAGACTGGACAACCATTTCTTAAAGTGAGAAAGTACTGACCTCTCTCAGAAGGAGAACAGTTTCTGTTTGAGTTCCCTCCTGTAGGGACCCAAATTCACCATTCCTTCCCACCTGGAAAAGAAGCTGATGGTGCATGCTTACCATTTGAACACAGATACCTGAAAAGGGGAGGTTAAGTAAAAACTGAACAGATGAAGCCAGGACTGCTCCTCCGGCAGTTTCAATGCCATCATTCTCATTCTACCAGCTTTTCTGGGGGATGACAGGAAGGACTGGACCAAATTCACCAGCAGTGCCATCAGGGTTTGGTAGCTGGCCTGCTGGTAGAATACCTCCATGCTGGTAGCATGATCAAGGAGGGGCCCTGCCTGGCCATGCCAGAATGACATGCTTTGAAATCCAGATATAAAAAATCCAGGAAGGATCTCTGAAGCTTTCTGATGGAAACAGAGACACAGTTGATAATCAGAGAGCCTGGGATTCAGACAAAGCTGTACTGCTGCAGGTCAACAGATTATATGCTACCTGAACTGTTGAAAAGGAACTGTGTGCACTTCTGGTGTGCACAAAAGGGGGATAAAATAAGCCAAATTATATGAATTTTGCAGAGGGCATGCTTACCCCTTCACTAGCCATGGCCTAATGCTTCTTGCACCATTGTCATCTACAGTTGCATCACTGTAGACTTTAGCACTTAGGAACACAGCCGTCTTCAGAAGGATTTGTCTGTGAGCTTCTGGGAAGTGCTCCTGACACTTCTTTTGGGTGCACAGTACATTCCCAGGTACAGGATAGCAGCAGATAACTTGGGA
Source organism: Cyanoderma ruficeps (assembly GCA_008694505.1). Classification (NCBI taxonomy): domain Eukaryota; kingdom Metazoa; phylum Chordata; class Aves; order Passeriformes; family Timaliidae; genus Cyanoderma; species Cyanoderma ruficeps. The sequence continues at coordinate 2,732,301 of VZDJ01000187.1, read as the reverse complement.
GAAGCAGGGATGTGTCTGGAATCTGTGCCCCTGTCTGTATGAAATATATGTGTAAGAGACCATCTGGGCTTAGAAGCAACCAGAAAGAAGAAAACAAGCCAGTCAAACCACACAAGGGAAAGCTCTTGCACAGGTAAAGGAATGAAAACTGCTGGATTGAAGACCAAAATGAATACTGCAGATTTCAGTGGTTGAAATTCCTTAATATAACACAGCAGCAAAACTGCCAGGAAATGCACTCATATTTTGACAACGAACCAGTCTCTCACACACTATTTCATATTCTGTCACTACAGAAGGAACTACTCTGAGTCAAAGGGCTAATTGCAAGCAAAACCTGACAAGAGAAGGGACAGGGTAGCAGTAAACAGTAGATTTCTGGTGGCAAGAAGACAAGTTATGATATGGTCCTGTTTGCCTTCTTCCAACAGAAAGGAACTGAAGCTTTGAAGAGGAAAGAAAGACAACTGGTCCAAAAGTGATGGGAAAAGAAGTGTCTCCCCATACTGCACTTCATTAACCTGTGGAATTAGCTGCTGAAACATCTGTCTAAGGTTGACCAGAAAGACAGATTAAATATCATAAAAAATCTGAAATATTTCTACATCTAATTAAAAATCCCCAAACCCCACATATGATTGCATGAGAGAGGACAAAAAATATTTATGAAAATAACAAAACCACTTCTGCCTTGTCATAAAACCAACATTCTAAGTAGGAGACAGAAATTTCTTTTTTATTTAGTCATTGTTTATTGTGAGGTTTCTTGCACCTTTAGCTAAGGCAACATCTCTAGTCACAGTCAGGCATGAAATTTGGGGCTAAAAATAATATTAATACCAGCAATTCAGTCTGATCTTCATCTGTTTCACTGAGTTTATCCTCCAATACAAAAATTCTAAAAAAGTAAAAATATTACTCACAATTTCCTCAGGGCTAAACACTTCTTCTTAAGAGAACAAAAAGCATAGTCAGCTCAAGTCAGCATTAGGGCAGTAGGTGCTTTTTTAATTTATATTCACCTTAGATTTCCTAGAAGAAGGGAAAATAATGATACCTTAATTCTTCCTTGAAAGACATATATAGTCCTAAAATAAGGATCTTAGGCTCAGTGTCCACATAAAAAGTAGAAGTCATTTAACTCAGTAAGTTTGAGCTTGCTATATATATACCAGTTCTTAATTTACTTGCACAGACCTTCAATTAGCTGAGCTGTCTAAATAAACGAGAAAAATTGATATGATTACAAACCTAACATTAAATCACTTTTAGTTACCTATTGATATTAACAACTGCAGAGTTGTATTGTCTCAGCTGAGATCTTGTTGAACTGAGTCAGCCACCTTACATGTTCTTCACCTTTTGAACTTTGCAGTAACATGTCAGTTTATGACTGCATGTTTATTTCAATCATAAATAAGACACACATGGCTCAGCCAAAATATTATTTCCGGGCTTCAGGTTTCAGAACTGCTCCTTTTCAATTAGCTCCGTCTAACAGTGGAATAAAGTTTTCCTGTGATACATTGATAAACACCTCAAGCATAATAGAGATGAATGTTTTCTTCCTTAGAATGAGAAGATTATGGAAAAGTTGCATGCCTTAATCTGCTAGCTATTCTCTTTTGAGGCAGCCTCAGCACACTTAGAAGGGCACACAGCAGGCTCATGCCCAGCTTACTGTCCACATGGACCCTGCTTGTGCTAAAACTGCTTGGTAAGCACAAGTGTATTATTCTAAATTGTTAGTGCTAAGCATTCTTACCCGTAGTTCCATTCGGGCAACTAAAATGGCAACCATCTGTGTCACCAAAAAACAAAAGAAATTGAGGAAAGTAGGAAAAATGAAAAGGTAATACACTGAAATAGCTGGCAAATTCAGTCAGTAATTCTACAACATGGAGTTCAGACAGACCAATGGCAGTTTAGGCATCTGCTATGCAAGTTCTTATCCCTGGACAAATTGTAGATATTTCCTTCTTACTCTGGAAAGTAAAACAGATATGTGGGAGGATGTATTCCATTTCAGTCCAACCGCAACAGAACTACCAAAAGAGGTGAAAGCCCCCAAGGAAATACAGTCTCCTGCTAGCCTGGAATGTCATGCTGCAGAACAGCTAAATTGGTCAGAGGAGTTGTGTCCTATTTCTATCTGGAAAGGGAAAGTAGATCAAGGCCGCCTTTTTGTTTTTCCTGACATTTTTGGTGGGATAATTTGAACACAGCCAGGTGAAGTGGAGCTGCTGGGCCAATCATGAGTTCTGGGAGGATCTCAGAAGCTGCCCAATCTCAGTGGAACAGGACCGAAGCCAAAACTGACCCCTGAGGAGCCCCACCAGCCACAGGCCTCCATCTACACCCTGTGGCACTCATCACAGCATCTGAGCTCATTCAGCCAGTTCCTAATTCACCTCACTGTCCTCTCAGCTAACCCACACTTCCTGAGCTATCTATGAGCATTTAGGAGAGTGTCAAAATCCTTGCTGAAATCAAGATGTCCCCATTGTTCACTTCTCCCCTGTCCGTGCAAACCATATGTAGTTTTGACAAAGTCTTCATTCAGAGACTTTTTCCCCAGTTTGAAATCAAATTGGAAAAAACTCATGAGAAACATATGGAATTGTTTGATAGCTGGTTTTACATTGCACATTTCTATTCCTGTCCAGCTCTGTTTCGCTCCAAAGGATTTCTCATGCCTTGATCTGTACAGATATTTAGGTCACAAGCTATGTCCTGCTTTTGCCATTCTCTGTTGTGAAATACATCTCTTTCCTGGAGAAAATGACATTCAGATGGTGCCACAGTACCTACCTTAGTGAAATTAACTTATCAACAGGTTGTTGTTGTTGTTGTTGTTATGACCAATGATCTATAGTTCTTAAACTATAATTAACAACAATAACTAATTGCTATTAACAGCTGCTTACCAAGTTGGTTCACTCTGGATTTGCATGGAAGGGAGATCTTAACCCATGCCTAGTCCTTGACTGCAAATTTTCACTCCAGTCTGTAACATGATAAGCCACAATTTGCAAGGTGGAAATTTCTTGGCTGGCAAGTGAGAAACTCAGCTAGAAGGATGTGCTACAGCTGTGGGAGGGCAACACAGGCTGCTCACATGAGAGTAACCAAAACCTCATGAGTTCAAAATGAATTAGTGCATGAGGAGTTGTGTGCTCCTGCTCCCAAACTGCAGTTGACTAAGGGCTTCCACAATCCCAAACTGCATCCCAGAGTAAAAAAACCTGCACATGGTACCTGTGTCTGATGGGCAATGTTAGGCAAGGTGCAGTATGTCTGCAGCAGCTACACAATCTGAAATGTGAAAGCAGGCATTTGCAAACCCCACTGCTTTATATGTTCCTCATAAGAGGAAAAGAAAAAACACATGACCATTGCAAACAGCTTCATATTTTTAGACAATCAAATTTTTATTTCAAGGTTCAATTGGAATTCTACTCCTGTACATTACAGCAGCTTTTATCTGACACTTCTGTTAAAATCCAAAGACAGCTCTCATCCAAGAATAATTTCAGCTTCTGAGTTAGAGACATTTTCTCTACACAGTAGAGCAATGAATCAAAGTATTTAAATTCAGACTGCTGTAATATTTCACAGTCCTGCCAGAAACAGAAACACAGTAACCAAGCTGTAAACAGCCCAGTTTCCTTGCAGTCCTGTTAAACATCATGCAAGCTCTTACATCTTTTTAGCATTGCAGCCCATAGAACCAACCATAAATGTTAACCTAAGTTGTGCATAAGCATTTTCAGGACTGAAATTTGGTGATTCAACTTCAAAAGTGCATGTATTTTAGGTGAGTTCTTGGGCATCATGGAGCAGAAAATCTTTGAAGGTATTCTTCCTTCAAAGAAAAATAAAGGTCCGCTTTATTTTTCCTTTTTTCTCCCCTTTTTAAGTTACAAAACAAAGAAGATATAGCAACACCAGACTATTTGGAAATCTGGGCCAGGAAAATCTATTGGACACTGCTTTCTGAATTACACTTCTTTTATTTGTTTGTTTGTTTGTTTGTTTGTTTATTATTTACTCTAGGCAAGTAGCCAAATCTACTTGAGATCTTCACAAGTTAATTTTCAAATATTCTCAAAAGCACAGACAGCTCATGGAATATTTTTATCCTGGAAATGAAAACTATTACTGATCAATTTTACTTCACTGTAACACAAGCTGCAGAAAAAATGTGACAGAAAACTTTGCCTGAAAATTGTAATTATTGTCTTTGTTTGAGAAGAAAATGTTTTTTTTATCACCTACCTGAAGTTTTGCTACTGCTCACACTCCAGTGTGCCTTACCCATGGATAGAAACAAATCTCTGTGTAACAGAATATGGCTTGATTAAACTCTGCTTACCTGCAGATGAGTAGTTATGTCTTCCCACAAGCAGTCTTCAATCTCTGGTGTGACATCTGCATGAAAAATAACAATATTATTCTTCCTCTCACCTGTGCTTTCAGAAGAGCACAGCCTATTACTACTATTCATCCTTGCAGTGACTTCCCCACTCCAATCTCAGGCAGCACCAGGTGGTGTCTGAATCATACATGTTTACTTACAGAGACCCCCAAATGTTTGCAATGCCATGAGCACCATGCCCAGTTTGAGTTCTGCACTACAGACTAGCCAGAAATTATTTAGGTTTTGCCCACTCTTCAATGTTTAATCAGTTGCATTATCAGTCACACACACGTCATTATGACTCAAAAACATCTCCCACTCAGAACCAAAACTCCTTTAGAAGAAACCCAGGAAAACAAACATAATCTAAACAATTCTGAATAAGTATCTCTCTGCGTGTATTAGGGAAATCCATGAAGAAAAGGTATGTCACACTTCCATGTGAAAGCTGAGCAAAACATCTTCTAGCAAAACCTCCAGCATGGATCCACAGCATATGTTAGGAATCTTTTTCATCTCAACAAAACAGGCTGATTTTGCAGGTAATGTTTTCAGCTGACATTGTTCCCACTCAAGATGTAAAAAAAGCTACATTATTTTGCTACAGTGTCTGTCAACATCAGAATATTTTCTCTTTTTTGTTTTGAATTCTCTTGAAATTTTGAATGTTTTTAACTATTGCAGGTCTTTTTAAAACTATAACCTGGTAACAATCATGCTCTAAATAGGCCTTCTCATGGAATTTTGCAGTACTATAGTGAGAATTACTTAAGAGCTTCACAGGTCAGTATAATTAGTTTATGTGGATCAGCTTAAACTGGATTTCTCCATTGCCATTGTTGGTCCAGTAACATTCATGGGAGACGATATTTTGTACTAAACTCAATTGAGGCTGACCAGCACCCTGAGCACTGTGGCTGCATTCAAACATCTGAATAAAAATGTTTTACATTAAATTAGGAGTGGAAGTAACTTTTCTTCCAAAGTTTCCTTCCAAAGTGACTTTCTTTTGTGGTTTTTCTCAAATCCCTTAAAGCCCCATGAATGGAGCACAGTAAAAAAGCACCCCGGACAGATATCTAGCCATACCAGTTTCATCATGATCCCATGCTCACATGGCTCTGCTGTTTGGAGAATGATAGGGTTGCAAATTAGTGCATCTGCACTGTTTATCCACCCTGAAGAAATGACATGATGGAAAAGCACAGTCTTGGTGTACTCTGGAGGTATGTCTCTGCCAAGAGATCATCCCTCATGTCAAGAAGTATGAAACAGGTTAACTGACCACATTTTCACCCTCAAATACTCTTTGTAGGAGTTGAGATCACAGAATCACAAAATTATTTGGATTGGAAGGGACCTTAAAGATCATCTAGTTCCAACACCCCTGCCAGGGCCAGGGACAGCTTCCACTAGATCAAGCTGGTCAGGTTTTATTCCATCCTGTGGCAAAATGGTTTGACCAAAGCACAGAGTAGCCTGTAATGAAGAGCAGCATGTAATGAAAAGCAGCAGTAATGAATTGCTAACATCAGGTCTATGTAGAAACAGGAGGAAAGGAGTGGTTTTTTTGGAGAGTGTAAGAGGAAATGATTAAACATCCCAGCTCTTGAATGTTAAGAGGAGATGTAGGAAACAAATGCTGATTGGCATAATAAAGAACACTTTTGCCCTCAAGATCTCTACAAATGGAGGAAACAGCTTGGACCTAGATTCAATATGTCCAGAACAGCAGACGTAAAATTTGTCTTGCTTAATATCTTTAAAAGTTCAGTTTAATCTTATTTTTTCATGATTTCCTGTTCATGATCCTACTGCCAGTTAGGTAAACCTCTGACGCAGTAAAATAGTATCGCTATTGCAGAGATATTTAACAAACATATCATTTTTTCTCTTCAGGTTCAGACTGATTGTTAAAATCGCCTCGAAACAAAATGTAAATTTACCCTGCAGTATTGGCCAGGAATTTGGTCTGTTTAGTAAAATACAATCAGATTCTTTTTGGTCTCTTTAAGTGTGGATAAACTGCATTCTCTCTGCAAAAATCCCAGTGCGTGCTAGGAGCTAGGATTTGTTCCCCTCCCTGTGGACAGTGATGGACACTGCATGTATTATTTTTGCAGGGCAGAAATGTGTCTTTTGGTGAATAACAAACCCAAGAAGAATCCCATCTGTTCATTTTCTAAAATCCATCACTCTATTAATAGTGCTAAAGGAAACATTTTCCTGGTGGTTACGAAAAGAGGTTTAAAACTTCATAGGGAACAAAAAATACCTCCATTTCATTTTCCAGAAAACAGAAAGCATTTTAAATTCTAAGTTCACTGGGCTTGTCAGTCAGCTCTTTTCTGCACTTTGAGCCTGCATGTGTTGACATGGACAGCAGTATCTTCCTGTTAGTCTCCTGTTCCTTGTCTCCTCTTCCTTGTCTTCCTTGTCTCGTGTGCTGAGGGTTGAATGGAGCCAGAAAACAGGGTTCAAGAATGCAACCTGGTCCTTTGGTACAAGAATGACTCTGAAAATACAAAAGAAGACCCTGATGCAAGTGTCTTAATCTGTGCAGTATATTTATTGCCAAGGAAACAGTCAAGTCCCATGGGAAAAACTATGAACAAGAACAGAGTCTGGCCTAATTTATGTCAATCTGTGCATGAATACTTTGCTCCAAGAATAACAAGAGCAAGACAGCAAATCTTTCAAGCAGTTACACCAATTCCCTGCAATAATGTGAAGATCTGTGCTGTGGTTACAACATAAGAGCCCAACAGCAAACCCACTGCTAGACCCACCCTCTATTAAGAAAGAGGCTCTCTTGACAGCTACGCATCCCTCTGGGGCAAGATAAAGAGAGGGAGCACTTTTAATTCACCAGGTCAGCTATCTCCTTGGAAACATTAGGACACACTGCTATCACAGAAGAAAGACTCACCCTGCAAATGCAGGATGAAGACATTGGTGCTCTCCGCTGCTGCTGCAGAGATGAAGTGTATGAGCTCAATCCCATGAAAATCCTTATCGCCACTAAGAGAGGCATCTGCAGCATGCTGCAGCCCACTGCAGTTCAGACTTTCCTTGTCTTTGTGGTGAAGGACACACACAGGTTTACAGTAGCTCAAGTCTGGCAGTTTTTAAGTATGTTTTTTAAGGATACATTTCAGCTGGTATGTTCTTAGGCCTGTCTGACTGTTTTGCTGCATAAATGTTCATGCCAGCAGAAGCAGAAGAGCAGGAACTGGAATACCAGGATGGGAGTTTCCCTGTGAGGACTAGTGTAGACATATAAAATTTTAAAGTGACAGAAAACCACAGAGGTTTGGGGTTTTTTTTAGGAAAAGCAATACATAGAAAAGAAGACATCTTCTTAATATATATAACCTTGAAAATCAGACCATGTCCCTAAGGTTCCTAAATTCTAAGGAATTTAGCTAAGGCAAGCTAAGTTCTTCAGAAAAACACTTCCTTTTTCTTTTCCATTCTCTTCCCTCTAGTAAGCAAACAACGGAACAAAGCAAAATCAAACCTGAGTCCTTGGCAGTTGGGCAATATTACAACAGAACACAAAACTGAGTAATACAGATTACAGTCTTGTTGTCTCTATGACTCTGATCCCTGTTTGTGGCTTAAGAATCCGGATGCCAGAATTCTGAGGATTTTAAAGATAAACAGTGAAGTGCAGCAAAAAAGTAAACATGCAATGAGGAAGAGCTCTTATGAGTGAAATTTTACTGGATGAATTAGCATAATTAAGAAAATTTATCCCTACCCCTCCTGAAAATACATTTATATAAGTATACCATTATTCCATACTGCTGCCTGTCAAAAAATGTCAGGATAAGGCAGCTGGGATATGCCTGTCAAAGGGAAGGAAATTTTCTATAAATCTTTCTTTCTTCTTTGGGTAATGGCAGAGTCTGGCCCTTTCCTGTAACATGCTAGCATGACTTTGCAAGCTCATTCCCCCAAATCCTTATGCAAAAATTTGAGTTTATGATTCCAAGTTTCCTTACTCAGCAATGCGTATGAGCAGCTGTTGCTGGCAATGAGGCCTCTGTGGCCTCTCAGTGAAAAGCTCATGAAGTGCTTTTTGGATAGATGGATTAATGGACTGAGACTCCAAAGGTGAGTACAGAAAAAACAGTCCCTGGGTTTAGCAAAATCCTTCTTTTAAACAAATTCTTGTTCACAGTTTTCGTATTGGGTTCCATCCAGCTTATAGGTGCAGGAGAAAGTGATCACATGTACTTGTTGAGATTCTCATTCTTCAAGTCCCTCCAAAACCTCAGCTTCACTCTTTGCTGGACTACCTGTCTAGTTTAGCCTTTCCAGAAAGCTTTATCTGTCAGTGAACCCCAGAGCAGACCTCTGCCCTTCCCTGACCCATCAAACAGCTCCCAATCCACTTATCAATATATTGTCACCTTTACTTTCTTGGTAGAAGGAGTATTTGATACAGTCAGAAAACATTAAAAAGTGGCAAAAAAGCTCTATCTTCTGGAATATAAAAAAAATAGAGTTTATCTGTAAATGCATTTGTGAACCATTCTTCACTTTTCATTGCTGGCACACATTCTGTATAAAACCTACAGGCCTATGCTTTGCCACATGTACATAAGCACACTGAACTTTTCAGATTTTGTGGGGGTTATTTTCTGGACTTTTCAGCGTAACGCTTGTGTTTAATGTGTACACTCTGGACTCTTCATAGTAAGTGGAAAATACCAGGTTTTCATCCATCTTAAAATATTTCCAAACTCTGAGAGCAGACAGCTTGAGATAACCAGACGCCAACAATATCTTTGTATGAAGGCTTGGCCATCTCACCTGCTAATGACAGAAATCTGCAAATAAATGACAGTCTTTGACATCATTACATATATATTTTCTTTTTCTCAGTTTACTAAGCCTATAGGGCTTTCTTGAACCAGTTTGAAGACTCAACTTAGGGGAAGCACGCTGTTATTTTCAAGAGCTTTTTTTTCCCCATGATGAAACAGACATGTCTAAAGATTGTTGTTCCCATTTCCAGTATTTTTGGATCCATTCTACTGAGTTATCCTGAGCTGCCCTTGTGTACACATGTGGGGAAATAATTACATTTCTAGCACCTTCAGTTGTCAAAATTTGTTTAGGTTTTCTTTAATTCTGTAATGAGAAGCTGACTTTGTTTGAATACCACCAAACTTAGGTTGAGATGAACAACCACTTTTATATGGCTTTCCTCTCCAGCGCTCATCTCATATTCTTGAAAAAACAATTAAAAGACTGGAATATAAAGGCCATAAGAAGAGTCAAAATGGATCACACCAAAGACCCATGTGGTCCTGATTCCCATCAATGTACAAAACCATATACTTTAGAATCCATGTAAGGTCAGGACAGAACTGCAATTATTCTTCTCCAGAATATTATCACAATTAAGTTTTGTGGCTCTGGAAATATCATAAGCCACAAGCATCTATGAATTAACCACCCTCCAGGTGGAACGAGACAAATTATTTTCCATCAATTTGTCCCATCTCCTTCTGAATCCAGGCAAAATTAAACCTGCAAAATTTTTGGAGGAAGGAGGCCCATGGCTCACCTACGTATTATGTGAAGAGCTATGTCCTTTCCTTTGTTATGAGCATGCTACCCTTGGTCTAATTTGGGGTGCCCTAATTCTTTTAGTGTGAGAAACATTATTTCCTTGTTTACTTTCTCTGTTCCTCTCAGGATAGACCTCAATCGTATTCCTGCCAGTCATCTCTCTGCTTAAACAATCCTGCTTTGCTCCACACCATCAAAATCCCAGTGTTACGCACATACAAAGAACTACAGGGCCCCTAATACTAGTTGGAGATTCTAAAAGCTACAATAGCACAAATACTACAGATAGAAAAATTGACAAAAATCAAAAGGAAATCTGACAAAGTAAAATCTAACATTGTCCAAAAAAAACCCTACAAATAACTGAAGGAAGCAAAAAATTATGAAGAGCATGTGTTTCTACAACCTTCCCTTCAATGCAAGGCAAACATCACAGAGTTTCCATTTGCATTTCAAAAGATTTACTTTCAGAGAAATGTGTGGGGATGACTGCAGATCAGAGAAGAGATTAATGTTTTTCTACTTTACCAAAACCTCTGGTCATTGTGACAAAAAGTCACGTATGTACAGCTAAGCTTCAATAGAAAAGCTGACACTATTCTAGGCTGAATGCATAAGCCTAAAGTGTCTCACTTTTCCCTCTAGTATATGATGTGAGATTTGAAGCACCTTGGAAACAGCAAAAAGTGAATCTCATTAATCATAAAATCTTCTTATGACTGGACTGACAGCTACCGTGAGAAATGTCAGCTTCACGAGACACAGACACAGAGAAGAAGCTTGTAATGGAAAATCTGCCTCATCTGTAACTTGAATATCATGAATTAAAGGCAATAATTGGCCTTACAAGTAGAAAAAATGTCATAATTATTCTTAGTACTTGTCACTTTAAATCCTGGTATTAGATGATGGCTCTAAGATGTTCAGAGCTAAAAATTTCTGGCTTCAGTCCACGTGAGCACATTATCCCCTGTCTATTTGAACAGGAAACTGCAAATAGCCACGTCTATATAGGACCTCTATCTGGAGTGCAATTTCACTGTGAAAAACTGCCATGCTCTAACTATGGCTAAGCATACTATGAAGTCAACATGAAACTCTGTGCACTATGAGTTTTTGATCTTTAAAAGGATGATAACCTTAATTTCCCAGTTAGATTTTTGCATACTGAGAATAGGCCGTATTACCAGGAAGAACAGAAAATCTGTTACGCAGTCATGAAAAATTTTCTTTGTACAAGACCAACATTTCAAATAACTCAAATTCTAAGCATAACAAAAGACAAAGTAAGAAGTGTTTCAATTAGAATTTGTTAGCATCTCCAGTATTTCTACTGTATGAAGTCTTCTATATCTGTGGCACCTGAGCTGCTCCAAACTCTTTAAACTGAAAAAGCTCATATTATATATATGTTACAATTTCTTAGAGGGAAGAAGTCAGCCACTGGAATAGGGATGACATGACAGGATGTAATGTTTCTAACAGTAATTTTTTTATTTCATTAGAAAATACACAAGTGATTCAGGAACAGTTGAGTGAACTCACAAGGCCTGTTTACGCCAGAATTCATATTACATGAGCATACATTCCTTCTCACCTAGGAATCTACTCTCTGATTGGGTGCAGCAAAGAGCTCAGCATAGATACAAAACATGAAACACCAGGAAGTGTCTATTTTTGGCAGATGTACACAGCAAATGGCAGGACCTCTAGAGTAAACATAACTCACTTCTCCAGAAAGTGGCTTAAACTCCTGACATTAACTAAGAATTTGGTTACAGAAACCAGTTAAATGTTGGCCTCTTGTACAATACTGGACTTGGAGCTGGTATCATCCTCACTTTAAAATGAAATTCTCTAAACTGTCTGGATATGCCTCTCAAATTAGTGTATTTTTTCTTTGGTGAAGTCCCTCATTAAACTGGGTCTGGACAAACTATCCAAATACCATTTTTCATCCTGAGAAGACTCCAGATCCACACAGAAACAGCCAGGATACATCTAAACTTGCTTGCTGTGGTGATTTCATGTTCGCTGAATTTTATTTGCCAACTCGGAGATAGGATTTGGGGATAAAAAGGTGAAACAGGCTCAACTTAAAAGTAAACATAGTTTATTAACACACAGTAAGGAAAAGAAAAAATGAAACTTTCAAAACCCTTCTCCTCCCCCCACAAGTGTTCAGTTTCCTACAATCAACATAGGGACAAAACCTGTGACATTCAGTCAGTTTCACCATTTAAATATAGTCTTTCATCTATCCTTCAGGAGACAAGTCTCTTGTTCACTATGGAATTCTCCCACTGACAACCTAGAAGAGTTCTCTTGTGGGTCGGAACTCTCACAGAAACAGCCGCCTGGGGAAAGCCTGCTTCCATGTGGTCTCTTCCCATTAGCAGTTTCCTAAGCTGCTTATGGGTCGTGGAACTCAGGCATTTGAGGTGTCACTTTTTAAAGATAAGCAGCTTCAAGGCAAAGGATTTCTCATCTCAAGGAACAGAGATGTCTTCTCACTTCTTTCACTGGTGCAGGAGCTTCTCATCTCTTTCTCTCTGTTCAGGCATCTCATGGGACTGTACAGTCCATCAGAAACACCTTTGCTCAAAAATCCACACATCCCCAAATGCATATTTTTCCATGATTTAAAGGACAATCTACCAATGGAGTTAATTTCCATAGCTCAAACAAGAAAGTCCAGCCAATAGGCAACTCCTTCATCCTTCCTCTAATTAATACTTTTCCCACTGTCTCCATCTGACTGTATGCCAAGTCTTCTCTATGCTCAATCAATTTGTCTGTTTTCATTCTGGGAAGAGCCAGTGCTTTGGAAGTCCCATCTCCTGGCAGGAAAGAGTTAAAGCTTGCCAAGGCCTGTGGTGGTCATGTGATCTCTGCCCAGCAGCAGCCAAGATTTTTCAAAAGCCATAGGAGTGGGGGGAAAAACTCAAGCAGGCAGGTCTCAAAGCAGCCCAGCTGATGAAAGGCTCCTTGCTCCACCCCTTGGTCTCATTCAGGGTGGGCCCAGCTTGGGCTGCAGGCTCCCCTCTCCCTGCTGGAGAAAAAGGCCCAGGCCCACGGCCAGGCCTCAGGCCAGCTCTCCCCCAAAGGGGGAGGGGCAAGGTGTTTTCCAGCTGCTAAAAACTGCTCTGGACCGGGATGGTGGCACATCATCCCCTCTCCTGGCCTGGGAGTCACCGGGCCAAGCAGGCCTCACATGAAAGCCCAGGCCCAGGCAGGCTGGGCCGTCCCGGGCCCCTCCAAAGGAGAGGGCTGGGACTGCCTTACCTCCTTTGAAGGCGGAAGGAAGAGAGAGCGATTCCAGGCTTCCTTCTAACTTTTAAGGCTATGTGTGTCCCAGAAGTGTATCTCTGCATGCAATTGACTGTTTTGGTTGTCAGTTCAAAGGAAATCACCAATTGCACCTCACCATCTGTGCTAAGCCAACACACTTGAAAAAAAATTAATGGGATTTAACAATGTAATCTGACTGGGACAATGGAAAGTTAATTTAGAATAAATTTAGGTGATCAAGACTAAGGTATCACTTACCAAATGTTTACTGTGGTGCTTGGATGAATCCTATTTGTCCAGTGTGTGCAAACTTTTTTGTCTCTATCCCTTTTACCATCCTTTGTTTGGCCAGGCCCAAATTACTTCAGTTCTGGGTTGCTGGTGTTTGGTTTGGGTTTTTTTTTTTCTTTAACTGTTTCCTACCCTGTCAGTTTTCAAGTACTTTGGAAATAGATGTCATCTCTTAGTAAAAGGTCCTAGTCTGTCATCTTCTTTAGAATCTAAAGCCAGTGAACTGAATCATCATGGTTTTCCTGGAATTGCCAGGTACAGAGGAGATAGATAATTCCTTGAACCACCTGCAGGAATTATGCAGTGTGAATTTTCAAACCAAGATGATGACAAACATATTAATACTCTCTTATCAGGCTAGTGATAATAAATTAAGATAATATAGAAAACTATCTTCCACCCTCGTTTGATAGCATCATTCTTCTTTTTTCTGACAGGAAATAGTACCTGTTTTTACCAAATGGACTTTACAATCTACGCTCATTAGTTCAGACAAAGTTTTCCAATGTTCTGAACAAGGCCAAATAGCACTTCAATCTTTCAGTAGTGAAGTAGCTGAAATCCAAGCAGGTCTGTACATAAAGAACTGCAAATGTAATGTAAAAGTAGATGAGGGGATGATTTAATAACAGTCAGCATCACAGTTACCAAAGAATGAGTTCCTTTAAAATATAGTTGTATTCCATGAATAATAGGGAATCAAAAGTGGGTTTGTGAAACTTCCTTGCTTTTTTAATTTAATGGTTCTCCTCGCTGAAAAAAAATTACTCTCAATCTGATGAAATGTAATTAACCACAAGGAAAACTTTTTTTTTCAAATTCCAGGGAGTTGCCACTTAAGAGAAAAAGAAAAAGACTTCTGGATAACATTATAATGAACTTCATTAAAATCAAAGCAAGACAGAGCTGCACTGCACTGTGCTAAGAGACCTCATCTCCAGGATGGGCCTCTGGGCTAGCCAACAACAAATGCAGTTAAAAGGTTTTTGCTGGAAGAAAGAGAAAATGGCACTGGCCAAGCAGGCTTGTTAAAGCAGTCTAAGCAGAGACAGTGACAGGACAGGCAACACCACAGAACTTTTAGTCTGCTCCACTGTGCAGCTTCTCTTAAGCACTTTACAAAACAGTGACTTAAATCCACAGTGTATCTTCCTATAGCAATGATTGGTGTGTATCCCAGAAAAAAAAGACAAAAAAGTATTAATAAAGCAAATTTTTGATTGTGCTTCCTTTTATTTGAACAGTGTCTACAGTAGGTCAGACACTACCCAAATTAGGCCTGCAAGCAAATAATATTTCTTTCTGGGAGAACTTGTCATATGACAAAAAGGTGAGAGTTGGGGCAGCCAGTTACTGTAGGCTCTTTTGAAAGTCGAGATAGTCAAACCTGAATTCCTGAAATAGCATTATTATCTGTGTAGTTAAAAGAAGACTAATTTGTCCCATTTCTGAAAGTCTTGCCATTTCAGATTACATAGCTGCAAACTGGAAAAGAAAATCAACCTTCCAGACGAAAAGGCATTCTCCAAATTCCTTACTGAATTCATTTCTTTTAATGAAGTTGTATTTTACAGCCAAAGTATAAACATCATTTCAAACAGAGGGGACAAATTTGGAAGATCCTTGAAAGTACAGTCTATAATATAAGCAAGGAAATGCCAAAACCCAGTCTGCCTCAGTATCTTAAGGAAATAGGCCACCTGGAGAAAAGTTACTCTTCAGGGTCTAGGGTGAGACATGAGGAAGATGAAATAGGCTTGTAACATGAGTCTGTTGTAGCCATGTACAAAATGTAGCCATGGACAGGAATAGTGCCAGTTCAGCCTCAGAGGATTTTCCTTCTACAAGCTTTTGACTGTTTTTCTCACCTGAAAAAGTTCCAACAAGGGTGACAGGTAATGTAAGTAAAATAGGTGCCTTTTATAATGGTTGCCTTCACATTATGCTGCTTTGGTGGCGATTTTGTAAAAGGCTGAGAGTATTCTGCTATAATGCCCTTGTCAGAAAAGCTATGGGAAACCCAATCATGGACAGCACAGCAGTTTGTAGAGAAAAGGGCTCTTTGCTAGTATTTTTGAAAGAACGTGTACATTAGTGTCACTGTCTACCCTTCTCTTCATCTTCCTCTTTGGCTCGCATCTCTTTGTGAAGCTAAATATAAACTGCCTGGCTTTGCTTTTTGCACACTTCTTGAAGCCTGCTCATGCCCTAATGTTTACCTCAATAAGTACCTTGGGAGCTGTGGCAGCTTCTCAGGACCCTTAAAAATTTAATTGTAGCAGGTTTTCTAAGGATTTTTAAGACTGAGACTAGTCAGATGAGGACATTCGTCCTGTCTGCCATCATTAACATCTACATAACTACCACACTGTTCTCAGAATTCACTTCTGTTGAGGTTCTTCCCAAGTTGAACTGCAGGGGTAACACAGCAATATTTGCCACACTAATGAAGTTGTCCCCTTGTTTTGTGTCATCTTCTGGCTTGTCTGTCTATCCCTTGTGCTTAACACTCAAACTGGATGTCTTCTGGAGCAGGATGCCTTATTTTGGACTGCCCGTAAATAACCACACACCAACAACTTATGCAAGGTTCTTAACCACAACATCCAGCACCTTTATAATAGCAGGTCTGAATTTCAAATGTGGTTGGTGGTAGGTCTGATTTGCTTCAATCCTGACATCAGATGTGGGAGAGGGGTCTTGAAAAAGCACGTGCACGCACACACACACACACACATCTACATATTGACGTGCTAAAGGCAGATAGATAATAACCCTAAATGTGCATTGGATCTGTTTCCTGTCTCACCTTTCCATAGTTCAGCACTGTAAACTCTGGGCAAATATTTCTAACCCAACTCATCCCTGCCCTTATCCTTTCCTCTGAGCTTGGCTAGTGCTCTGAACCACTATGCCCGTGTGCTGCCAGAGCATATGTCTTCTTGCAGCTGGAGAGGGACCAGCAGGCACACCCAGGTAGGGGCAGCACACTCTGCTTTCTCCTCCCTTTCCCAACAGCAGAAATGTGTCCTGCTGTTTGCAAGGAGAGACATGGCAGCAGGTAGGGAATTGTCCATTCCTGGGCATCACAAACAAGGTGGAGAGGATATTCTGCAGACTAGGGAAGATATTCTGCAGGCTATGGGCTTCCCTTTATTTTGAAGTTCTGTTTGTGATCAGGGTGGAGGTAGCCCCAGGTGGGGTTGATGGTGAGGCAAAAAGACCATTTTGCTCTGGTCACACTAGCTCTGAGAACCAAAGTAATAGCCACAAAGGGAAACACCATCCCTTAAGTCACGCTGCAACTTCTAAAGTAGCTGAAGCATGTCAAGCAGGTCAGAGAGGGCTGTAAGAATGTATTACAGATCTCCAAGACCTGTGGAAAATTCATATAACCAGGAATAAGGAGGCCAGATCTATGAGTTGCAAGTGTTTTGTAACATGCATGAGCGTGTCTGTGGAGAGAAGGCTCTGATGGTGGCCAAGTCTCCCTGCTGTTGGAAGTCAGGCAAGGCAGACTTCACCCAGGCTTTTAACCCCAACCATATTGGCTTTTTTAATGTCATTTTAACTATGATGCTCCTTTCTACTCTGGGGACAAAAGGGCAAGGAAGAATCAGATGCATGTGACACACTTGGATAATTTAAAGTCCCTTGAGAAGGGATGAATGTTGAACATTCAACAATCTAACATTGTCTCTTGACAGTCTGTGGAAAGGAATCAAGATCTTCACAGCTAAAACTTGGGGCCAGTTAATGCAGGCTCAGAATTGTTTTGGTTTGTGGGTTGACTTGTGGTTGTTTGCCTTTTTTCTGGTTTTGGTTCTCTTTTTTCTGTTTCTGGTTTTGTATGTGCATGGTGTGCCCAGCCTACTCTGATGAGTCAGACAGTCTTACATCTGTGGTAAAGATTGCCAGTAGAAAATGTTCTAGTGAACCTTTCTCATGGTATGAAGTTAAACTCTGAAGGCTCTGTTGTCTTCTGAATAGCTTCTTTAAACTATTGTGGCTATTTTCCAATTTCTGGCTTTTCTCCAGAAGCATGATTGAGTTTTGATTTTTAAGACTTCCTCAAAGGCATGCTCTGATATCAAAAAGAATAAAAACTTTCATAATTGCCAGTAATGAATGGAAGTGCTTGAGTTAGAACAGAAAGTCAAACTAGCTTTTTTAACATACAAGCCAATCTGCAGTCAAGGGCAGACTTCCTGCTTTGTCTTTGTTAATTTGATAGAGAAGGTTATAACTGAGGATGTAATTAATAAGTTAGAGTTCTAGAAGTGCAATCAGAGTTCCTGCTGCAGTTAGAGAACACTTGGGTTTTCATTAGCAATAATTCAAAAGCAAAACTAAAAAGAGACGAGGATTCAGTTATTGAAAATATTGATGACGGTGCGAAATCTGCATTTAAAAGATCAGAGATACAAATTTATGAATAATTCTGGGGATTTATTTTCACAAATATGAAAAAACTAAGCAGTTGCATGGGTGAAACTAAACTACTCCTTGCAACAGAGAAAAATTATAAACATTCTGCATTTTTCCAGATTCGCCTTACTAAACAAGAAATAGTTATTTTCTGAACTCACTGGTGTTGCTTATTTCACATAGTTAAACAGGCTTTTCTTAACACTGTCAAGACAGTGCTACAGTAGCAGAAAGTTTGTTAGTAATATATGGATCTTGTAAATACAGAGTATGTTTTCATTACCAGAGTAAACTCCTTCAGGTGTACAGCAATAGTATGGTGAATTCAGCATTAGAGGAATGTGTATGGAAGAGATTTTGGGGCTTTTTCCAAATATCTTCACAAAGCTGGTTTGATTTTACATTACATCTGCCTAGTATCTTGGTTTACAGAGCAGCAGAGCTGGTGAAATGGTTAGACCAGTATCAGACACCCATGGTCTGACCTTCTGCATGTTGCTAGGTAGTTGTAAGGGGTGTGACACTGCCTAGATACAGTGCAGGTGTCATTTTGCAAGTGAAATCTGTGTATTAATGAAAGAGGAAGTTAAACAATGAAGGACAGAAAGATGATATGTGAGCTCAAATTTTGGAGATGCAAAGCAAGCAGAACACGTTGGACTTCTGTGTGGTAACATTAGGTTGCATCACTATGCCCTAAACATAGTAAGAATGACTACAGGCTAGGTGGAAGCTTACCCAGTAGCCTATGCCACTACTAGAAGTAAAATGGNAAAATGCTTACAGACATAGGATACACAAAGTAATTTAGTCTAATGGTGGATCTCATTTAAGAAATAAAGCAATGAAGCTATGGACAACTAAAACATGGACTTTAGCTGGTGTAACAAACTCTCTTTTATCTCCAAGTCTTGAAGACACTAAAGCAGCATCTTTAATCACCAACAATTTTATATTAAATTAAAATTTTCTAGGATGTAAAAAAAAACCTGTTCTCAAAAATGTAAAGTAAACAAGCAGTTCCAACTTAAAAATTTAAAACAAAGGGAAAACCTGTAAAGTGGTACTTGACTTAAGCAGTCAAAAGTTGAAAAAGTTGTGAGTTTAAAAGTGTAGGAGCACTTTATTGCTATATATCCGGCATGCAAAGATCTGCATATTGCTGCAGAGAATGTTATTTGTGATGCAGGTAACTTCCCAAAGTGTATCATTAGACAAGTGAGATGTTGAGCTGTAAAGCAATCAGTTGTTTAGTGTTCTAGCCTATAGAGCTGGCACTGCTGGAGTGGTGAGACTATTATCAGAGGCCCGTAGTCTGACCTTCATGTTGCTAGGTAGTTGTTAGGGAGCCACCACTGCTTAGATAAAGCACAATTAGTCAGGTGTTATGAAAAAAATCCTATAGCTATTGGCAGAAAAGTAGCATATCTAAACTGATTCTAGAATATTTATTCCATGACTCACCACACTCACCATTGAACAGTATGTCAGGGAGGTCATGGGCCAAGAAAGTGCCAACAGCCTGGAAGATGTCCTCTCGTTCCACCTCCACCCAAGAGGGAGGAGGGTGACTGCTTTGGGGACATCTGGCAATGGACAACTTCAGGGAGCCCTGGGACCAAGCTCTCATGGCCAGAGTCCCCTCATTCTGCCCCCTGCTCCTCCTGCCTGCTGAGAGCTCCACTCCTTCCTGTCTTCAGGAAAGGCAAGTTACAGATAACTGCTTTTACCTGGCTTTGCCGTGTCTTTTGCAGTACTAGCTACTGTTTCGCAGAGGCAGTAAACACCCAAACTGTGTTTCTAGTTATGGACATGACAATGACATTGTGCACTTTATCTGTCCTATCTGTGACATTTGAAAAAACTCATACAGCAACAACGCCATTGTATGGAGCAGCAGATAAAAATAATCACAATCTTGTTTCTTGGGTAATATAGATAAAACTGTGTTACTACATAGAACTACATCAACTGGTGGACACTGCTCAATGTTATAATTTACAATGCACTTTCCATAAAATTTATCATCTCTGGATTTTTCTTTTTTTTTTTCTTTTTTT
>VZDJ01000187.1:2667396-2705412 GCA_008694505.1 Cyanoderma ruficeps | reverse complement strand
TCAAAGTAAGCTGGTTTTTACCATTGTACCTTTATACAGTGATTCCATGTTTTTACACACACTGGGATCTGAGGTGACTGCAAAATTCTTTTCTCCTCCTAATTATGTTTGAAGATCCAGACAAGAAAGAGGCTAATGAATTAATGTTTATGAGCACTGAGAAACCTGCTTACAATTTCTGAACCATCCATGGTCTGTGTAGGTGAGTCATTTAATTTACCCCACTATCTCTGTTCTGGATTTCTTCAATATACTCTACTGAGAATAAAACTCATTAATGATGGTTGGACATGCAAGCTTCAGGAAGGTGTGGGCCCACAAGAATCTAGATAACAAAGTGGAGGGGGAAAAAATGGAAAAAATACGCCAGCCCAAACCCATCTTAACTGGCAGTATTTTAGGAAAAAAAAGAAGTCTTTAAGCTCCGTTATTCTCTTAGCCTGCCTGTGTCCATAGCCAAGACAGTCCTTTCAGAAATGTTACTTCTGGAGTCAAGTGCTCAACACAGCCTAGCATCTTGCATCAGCATCAAACTTTGTGTTCCCTCCTGCACAAGGAGCTGTCACATGCAAATAGTCATCCTGGCCCTGCAGCAGGAATTTGTCCAAAATTAATCTTTCTCTATTGTTTAGTTCCCTTCTCGTGTTAGTGTCATGGTGGGCTCATGGTGGCTGTCAGGCAGCACCTGTAACAAGCAGGAAAAGTTTAGATATGGTCAATATGGAAATATACATAAATATGTATATGTACATTCTTATGGATTATACATATATGTAGTAGTAGATGGGGTAGTACTGCAGGCTGTTGATTTCAGAGACTTCAAGCCTTGTTTTCCCCTGGAAGGAAAAGAAGGTTTAATTTCCACATAAGAAGAGATTGTCATGGGTGCTTTGACAGGTATTTGTAGATTTAACCCTTTATTCCTCTCTGGTTTTCCCCATGTGCCTCATTCTGGGAAAGCTTCTCCAGAAAACAAACTGCCAGCCTGAAGATATAAGTGGGTTGGATTGAGATTGCGAAGGAGAGAGAGGTCAGGAAGGCACTGGAAAGAGCTAAGCATCTATTTGTACGCTGGGCACAGGGGACATGATATATTTTGGAAGGTGGGTAGTATGACAAGGATACAGTGAGTAACTCCTCACTGCCCACTCATTCCATTTGCATACCGTTTTTTCCTAGCCTGTATTGCTTTCAAGTTGCTGTCTCTTCCAAAGCCATAGGTTGCCCCATTTACCTGCTCCATGCCTACCCACACCAGGTGGGGAAGGGCATATATCTGCAGAGACTGTAGTTTTCTCAGTGTTGGCAGGTACCACTGCCACCGTTAAAAAGAGCAACTGGCACTTTAGCTACTTTTACAGTTCTCAGACTGCTCTAGATCCGTTCTTCAAGAATTTCCCCCCCCCTTCTAGCTCTCACCAACTTATCTCCTCACCATGGGGCCTCTGAAAGGGACAAACAAGTCTCCCAGGAACTGATAATGGTAAGGGTCATTTTTAATATATGGTCAAAGGGAGACATGAAGCCTACCCACAGTTCTGTGGAAATACCCCAGGCTCTGAGCCTCTTTTCTTCCTGTGCAAAATGTACAAAGGAGGTCTTCTAGGGAGCAGTAGTCAAGGATTGATCTCTCCAGAGGTTAAGTCTTCTAAACCTAGCCACCTGATTCTGCCATTTACCAAGGGAGCAGAAATTGCTCAAGAGACCTGAAGCAACCCACTAGCAGCTCTATACAACATGAAGAGGTTGTGCAGAGCTGCTGGAAGTTTTCTTTGGTCGTAACTATCAGGAAATTTAAAGACAACTGTATGTGGATGTACGTGTGTGTGTACATTACCATAGATGCACTGTAGAGTAATTGAGCAGAGATGTGATAACAAATCCAGCAAAGAAGACTGGCAATCCATTCTTCTCATATCAGCAGGACCTTAAACATCCTCAGGGATGTTACAATGCCAGACTACTGGCCTGCCTGCAAGGCTGCCCATGGATATCCCTGGAATCATTCTTTGTAATGCTGTAAAAGGACATTTTCACCCCCAGTTTTATTCTGAGGCATTTTTCAGTCAAAGATAAAAACCCTCTGATCCTAGAAACAGTGCCTGTCAATTGAAATGAAATGTGAAAAAAAAAAAAGAGAATAGGATCAGATTCCTGAGTTTACAGTTACATTGTTCATGCTTTTAAAGAAAATGGGGTTTTCCTCATGCTTCCTGAGGGAGAAGAGGAAGATCTGGGGTTAGTAGCAGTTCAACACAATATGTCTGGTAGGAGATTTGGTACGAAGTTGAGGAACTCTGACCTAGCTTGCTGTGACTGAGTAAGAAGGACACTGCCTCTGCTTCACAAGGCTGGGAGGGTGAGTATGCATGGTATCCCCGTACTGCACAGCAGCAGCCACCTTATCTGCAGCTTTCAGTCTTCAGGGTAGTGACTTACTAGGAAAGCTTTCTTACCCACCCCCCTGCCCCCGTTCCTCTCTCTTTCCCTCACTGTTTTTCAACAAATGTGAAAGGTGCTGATAAATACTGCAAGTGAATGATACAGTATTTCCTTGTTTACGCTTCCTTTCATTTCTGAATTTGTCTCAACATTGTTAAAGAGCAAGGATCATTCTTTCATTGCTTTTTCACACAAGCATGTCTGAAGCCCAAATATTGATTAGGGTAATCTTCTCCTCTCTGTTAACTCTTGTTGCTTCCAGCTGTTTGGAGCTTTACACTGGACTTTCTTTATGGAAGATTCATTCTGAGATTTGTAGTCTGTAGTTAATTCAGTAGAGGCAGCAGGAACACAGCAATGTTTCTAGTCAGCCTGCATGTACTAAAGAGCTCTATGCCTGGCTACTCTGCTCTACAATACTTCAGACCTCTCTTCCTGGTGACAGTAGTATTGACAGGTTTTCTTCTACAGGAAAAGATGGCATGAAATTGAAGTTACAAAATCAATGAAAATGCTTAGGTAAAGACAACAGAAATATTGTTCACAAAAGTTTCTATGTGATGTGTTTTACTGTGTCAATCTTTAACAGAAGTATGTGGTTACTCTTGGTCCTGAATCCAAGCTATTCCTTTCTAAGTTTTGCATCCACTAAATGCTTTCTGACATAGCTACTGTCACTTTGCAGTCATCTTTTCTTGAGGCAGAGAGCTGTACAATGTTTTCCCCAAAGTAGCACCTGGAATTCCTGTGTTGAGTGCTATATCAGGGATTTAGGTGTTTCCACATGTCTAGACATTTCACTTGCTCATGTGTGAAAATGCAAAGGTTGGATACAGCCTCCAGTGGCATGGTGGAATTCAGGATCCTGCATGGAGGAAGCAAAGCAGCAAGCAGGACTAGAATCCTAAATTTCTGGAGAGCTAACTTTGACCTCTTCAAGGACCTATTTGGAAGAATCACATCAGCTACGATCT
This sequence comes from Cyanoderma ruficeps, assembly GCA_008694505.1. Taxonomy (NCBI): domain Eukaryota; kingdom Metazoa; phylum Chordata; class Aves; order Passeriformes; family Timaliidae; genus Cyanoderma; species Cyanoderma ruficeps. The sequence goes on along the minus strand of VZDJ01000187.1, from coordinate 2,701,996 downwards.
AGAAGAGAACACGGTCCAAGAGAGATGATCAATGTTCAAACATCACTTCCTCCAAGCTCAAAACTGATGAATCCCCATGAGCAAGAAATCAATCAAAGGAAGCAGGAGACCTGCATACATGAGCAGAGAGCTCCCAGCAAATCTCAAGTGGAAGAAAGAAATTTGTGGGATGTAGAGAAAAGGACAGGTCATGTGGAAGGACTCTAGGTACATCTTCAGAATACACAGGGATGTGACAAGGAAGGCCAAGACCCGCTTGGAATTTAATATGGCAAGGGATATCAAGGACAACAAGAAGGGTTTCTACAAGTCAACAGCAAAAGGAAGAACAGAGAAAATGTGGGGGTGCTGCTGAATCAGATGAGTGTCCTGGTGTTGGAAGACACAGAGAAGGAAGAATTACTGTATGCCTTCTCTGCCTCAGTCTTTACTGCTGAGAACAGCCCTCAGGAATCCCAGTCCTCAGTGGTAAGAGAAAAAGCTTGGAGAATGAAAGACTTGTTTGTAGAGGGTTGGGTTAGAGAGCAGCTAGGCAGATTGAACAGCCCTATATCTACAGGCCTCATGGGATGCACCCATGTGTGCTGGGGGAGCTGGCAAATGTTGTTAAGCCAGTCTCCATTATCTTTGAAAAAAATCACAGAGTGGGAGAGATGCCTAATAACTGGAGGAAAGCCAGTGATACTCCCATCTTCAAAAGGGCAAGAAAGAGGACTCGGAAGCTACCAGCCAGTCAACCTTACCTCCATCCCTGGAAAGGCGATGGAATAGATCGTTCTGGAGGTCATCACCATGCATGTAAAAGAAATTAAGTTCATCCTTACTCAGTTTGTTTATCAACAACTCAGATGAAGGGATAGCATGAACCCTAAAACAGTTTGCAGATGATACAAAACTGGGGGGAGTAGCTGACACACCTGAAGGCTTTGGTGCCACTCAGAGTGGCCTTGAGGGGCTGGAGAGGTGGGCAGAGAGAAACCTGATGGGGTTCAACAAGGGCAAGTTTAGAGTCCTGCACCTGGGGAGGAACAACCCCAGGCAACAGCACAGGCTGGGGGTGACCTGCTGGAAAGCAGCTCTGTGGAGAGAACCTGGGGGTCCTGGTGGACAGCAAGTTGTCCATGAGCCAGCAGTGCCCTTGCAGCCAGGAAGGCCAGTGGGATCCAGGGGGCATCAGGAAGAGTGTGGCCAGCAGGCCAAGGGAGATGATTGTCCCCCTCTGCTCCACTCCAGTGAGACACATCTGGAGTGCTGTGTCCAGGTCTGGGCTCCTCAGTATGAGAAAGACAAGGAGCTACTGGGGAGGGTCCAGGGCAGGCCACAGAGGTGCTTTGGGGTCTGGAGCACCTCTCTTATGAGAAGAGACTGAAGGAGCTGGGTCTGTTTAGTCTGGAGAAGAGAGAGAGGGGATCTTAGTAATACATTTAAATATCTCCAAGGTGGGTGTCCAGAGGATGGTGTCAGTGGTGCCTTGGCGGGGGACTTGGACTAAATAATCTCCAGAGGTCCTTTTCAACCCTATCTGTGCCTTGATTTTCTGACATACATTAACCAAGAAATGGGAGTAAGGGATTTTAACCATCTCTGCTTTCATGTGATAGCCCCTCACCGCTTGCTTGTATTGATTCTTTCAAAGTTAAAATGCATAGAAATTGTCGGAAGGCCTTGTATCCTATATAAAATAAAAAGTGTTCAGGAAAAATGTTACTGAAATTGTTTTGGCTTAAATGCATCACTTTCCAAGCTTGACCTGTAGGGAGCTCACAATTAATCCTCTTCTCCTGCAGTCAAACAGGTTTTAATATAGCTTGGAGGATTTATTCATTAAATCCCTGTTCCAAATCTTCAACCATTTCTTCCACAAACAGTTGAATTTATTTCCACTCACCATTAATTTATGTAATGTAAGTCTGGTAAAACGGTAGGAAACTTGAACTCAGTATACTGTTTATTCTGTGGACAGTCTTTCCTGCAGTCCAATATAGAATATGCTACTTAATTGAATGAGGAAAGTGTTTCTCTTAAAGGATTTAGTGTTCTTTGTCTCATCACTAACATTAAATACAGAACTCAAGGACATTTATGCAAAATATATATTTTGGGGTTTTTTCTGACTAGCACTAGGCAAGCATGTAAAACTGAATCCTCCCAGCAACACACACACAAAGCATTATAGAGAGAATTGTGTTCCTGCTTAACAACACTTTGTGTGCATCAGCAATGAATACTATAGAAAACAGGATATAGACTACAGATGAATATTTCTATAAGATACAGATCCAAAGTCCTCAAGATGTTATCATGGCACAGAGGAAAGTCCAAACGGGAGATTTCTGCTATTTCTTTAAATGGACATACACTGCAGTTGAGAAGACTGTTGTAGAGATAGGTCCATTTATTCTGATCAATTTGTGGAGAACTGTTTTATCCTGATACAGTACCTTTTTCTCCCCATCTTTGAGGGGGCTTTTAGACCACATGGTGGGGTGAAATGGAACCCAATAGAAAAGGCAAAAAAATGTTGGAGGATCCTGAGAGAAGTAGCTGATTCAGGCTGGTCTCCTATCTGTGTAGAGACAGGGTAGTCTTGCAAAGAGTAACGCACAAATTTGCCAGGGTCCTCTGCAGTCATGGGACAAGGAGAACAGGGGTGTTGGTAGGAGGAAGGATGCTGAAGTCTGCAAACTTTGCCAAAAGAGAAATGAAAGGAGAAATGGAAAACAGGATTCAGCAGCAAGCTAGGATAAGTTTGGAGAGAAGGTCATAGAGACTTAGTCATACCTACACAAAGATGTCCAAGCATCTGGTCTAAGCTTGGTAAGAAAATACAAGTTTTCATCTCTGGTTACGTAAAAGCTACTTGTCAGAGCTCTTTGCCAACTTAACTACTTTTTGTCTGGAATAAAATGCTCCCATGTAACTGCACTTATCCCTACCCCTAAGACATCCAAGGAAGGGACTACTACCTTGACAAATAAAGGGGTTCCTTTATAGGGATCCTGTCAGAGAATGACTAAAAAGAGAATGATGGTCAAGGACTAGTCAGTCAGAAGAGGCAACTCTGACTACCTGAAATGTCTCAGAGAGGGTTGCTAAAACACTGACAAGAAGGCTCAAATAAACCTAGTATAGAAATAAACCTGCCCTCTTTTCCTCTCCTGATGTCTTCCACGCAAATTCAAAATTATGCTTTCAGATTCAGGGGAGAAAGAGGGGCATGACACCCAGTTTTGAACGTGACTGAGTTCTTCAGTCTTTCATTAAAAAACATCCAGCCATGAAAAGGGAGGGTTTTTTTTTAGTTTTACTTGAAGTATGTGAGTAAAACTGCTGTCAAAGGAATGTTCCCCAGCATTTCCCTGATTTCTCCCCAGGGTCTTTAAATTTGCTGATGTTAAAAGAAAAAACAAAGAACTACAAAAAGGCACATGAACATAGCTCTATAAATAAAAATGGGGTGTGGGGGGGGAAGCAAGCATTTTTTTATATTTTGAACCAGCCATTGTGTAGGCATTTGCTTACTACATCACTGGTCTGTGCTCAGGACATTAAGAGAAGACTGATACTAGAAGAAATCTTTCTATTGCATTGAGTCTGACCTGACTTTCCTTTCTAGGGCCTGGGAAACAAAATCGGAGTGATTAAGATCTACTTTTTACCCTTGTACTGAAAAACTTCACTAGCAAAGGGCAAAATTTTTCCAAGATAAACAAAAAATTTGGCTTAATTTTGTGTCTGGGTTATAAATACATTAGAAAGGGGGAAAATTAGTCATATGAGCATATAAATAATAGCTCAATTACATTCAAGAATATGTGGGTGGGTGTCCTGGGTGGAATAATTTGCTAAAGCAGAGTTCTTCTTCCTTGCTTTTCCTCTTCCTCTTAATTTATTCCTCTTTCTGAATATGTGCTTCTTCTTTTTAACCTTTATTTATATCTTGTTTTTTGTTCTTTAATCTTGGTGATCTTTCTATAATGAGTCTATACACATTTTTCTTTAGGATTGGTTTGTTATGGACTAAATATTTTTAATGAATACCAACACAGTGTAAAGCGCTTAAGTATATACCTAGGCTCTGGTGCACATTTCTGGTTTCCTGATGTCAAGAAAATGTGTATTTAAAGTCAAAGGAATGCTTAACAGCCCTGTTGTGCAAGACTTGGTATTGTTGTTTAAACCATATTACAGTATAGTAATATACAGCCTACAGCAACATCGAAGACCCCTCCATCCTTCTTGCCTTTTCTTAGACATTTCTGCTCCTGCTTTTACTTCTTGTTTTGATTTTGGTTGGATTTCACTCGAAACTGATGCTGACACGTAATAAAATTTTCCAACATTTAGATTTCCGTCAAACCTTCTGGCTGATCAAGGCTGTCAAGCAGATCAGCCCCCTGATTCAGATCCAGGAACCAACCACTCTAGCTATGCTGTTTCTTTTTGTGCAGCTTGGCAGCAGTGAGGAATTTAAGTATCAGTGTAACCATGCCTGGCTTCAGAGCAAGGCTCAGGAAGGATCTGGAAGGAGTAAACCACCTGACACATGTGGTTACTGCACCACACAGAGCAGTGAGATGGAACTATGTGAGAGCATCCCTGAGATGGCTCCCATTGGCCATGCCTGCCTGCAAGAAGGGCAAGGGAAACAGTGGAGTTTGCTTGGATTGTCTTGTCTCATACCTTCCTAGATGATAAATGAGGTACTGTGTTTTGTGCATGTCTTTCTCTCAGGTTGGTTTTTTTTCTGTTACTTGATCTGTTTTAATTTTTATTGGGTGCTATTTACATCACTGCAATTATGCAGTTTGTTCTGGAGTCCCATAAATACAAATGTTTTTACCGCCAAGAGATGCTGGCAGTATTTGTGAGAAGTCATGCAGACCCAATATTTAACCTAGTACCTGAGCAGATCGTGACCTGACATTATACACACTCAATCTGGAAATGCTGTGTAAGAGTATCAAACACAAGAAAGTTGGAGCTGTGCCTTCATTTGAAATCTGGGATCTTCTGTTAGGAAAGCATTCAAAATTCCACAATGTCAACAAAAGATTTTTCCTAGGCTCAGTGGAGTTTTGATTGTGTCTCTCACTGAAGGGAGGGTTGGCCCTTTCACCAGAAGCATAGGACTGGTAGCCCCCTCTGTACATACACAGTTACCCATGGGAGAGGTTTCTAATCCAAAAGATAATACGTGACTGCAAAGGTAGTTTTGCACAGCAGCAAATTCTCAGGCTGTGGGAGCAAACCTCAAAAGCTCCTGGATGAAGCCTGCCAAAGGAAAAAAACAAGGGCTGACCAAAGCCTGAGGACATAGCGAGCAAAACTGCAGAAGTCTTTTTTTTTTCAATGTTACTTTTGAAAAACTGTGAATATTCTTAGCATCTTTTCAACCCATTCTAGCATAGTAGGAATCTGTTCCTACTGCTCCTAATTTCCATATTTGGAGTGTCCCCCTTTCACTGTTTAGAACATTCCAGGTTTACAGCTAATTGTGGGTAAAATGACCTTTGGTAGGTGGAACAATGAGACATGCCCTCATTTCCTGGCTTTTTTGAGGACAGTAACCCATGGCCATGCAGGCTTTCTTACTTCTTACTGAATGGTCCTACATAGTGGGGTGATGCACAGCTACAGATACTCTCTGGTGTCACTGGCAAGAAGTGGGACTGGTGATATTGGATCACTTCCCACAGGAAGAGCATACAATGAAGAACATGGTGTTTATCTGACATGAAAGGCTGGGAGATTATGTCACTGGAAGTGCACTGCACCCCCACACTAACACCTGCTACATCCAAAGTGGTCCCCATTTAGCATCTGCATTTCTGATGTGGATGTATTGTTCTGTCTGAGTTAACTTGAACTGTTTTAGGGAAGCATTCTGAGTGTTGCTGAGCAGAGATAGCACCACACACGGATATAAAAGCATTGTTACAACAAGCTTTATATGGGATGTTCTGCCAAATGGTTCCCTTCCCTTCCTCTTCTCATTTCCTTGTTCTCTTCCGCCACTGGAGAATGCTAATCCCTTTATTTGCTTATGCATAAACTAGTGACTTTCCAGACCTGCAACAAAAGACATTTGACTAGATGACTTTTCTGGAAAGATGCAGCAGAGGGAGATGGAAATGTCTTTCCTGAGGATTTTAATACTGCCATGTTTATATTGACAGTCAGAATATGGAGAATCTTGCAATGACAGGTATAAATAAAAAGGAAAATTCTACAGTTAGTTTCATTCTTCCCTCTTACATAAACTTTTTTTTTCAATATCTGTTTTTGACCTTTAGAAACAACACATGCACAATGTCTTGCTCATCCCAAGCAGCAAGCTTTGACATTTTGTTCTTAACACACAAAAGAGTAGGCACACAACTATAATCTGGATGGAGAAGATATGGAGACACATGTGGAGAGCAAAGCCATTGCTGGTTCAAAATATTTCTCAGAATTAAATACAAAAAGGAAAATCTAGGCATTAAAAACCTAAGTCAGGACAGTCTGGACAGTTTATTCCCATAGCCCATCCCAGAGAGTTGGCAGGGTGAGCAGGGATCATCACCTTTTCTGATGTGGCTGGGCATTGCAGAGCAACACACAAGAGTAAAGGGGCCCAGGATTGCCTCTAAAGCCTCACAAGAGACACCTGAATTCTTGTCCCTTCACCAAAAACTTCTTCTCTGCTTTACCTAAGAACACATTTAGTATATTGAGGCTGTTGCAATGTAAAAAGAACATTCACACCATGGTATTTTTAGATGTTATCCCAGGCCATGTCTTGTACAACTGTAGGAGTCCTTCTAGTCCCCTAACCCAGACACTGACACAGGGGATGCACAGCTTCCTTTGAACCCCTCATTTCCACGCATTCCAGTCTGCAGATTGAGTTCTTCCTTCTTCCACTTATTCCCTCAGGGTACTTCCCTTCCCCCTTCCCTTCCCTTCTTCCATTCATCCTCTCCAACCATCCATTTTCCATGGCATAGCTTCCCTCTGCTTTCACAAGGAATGAAGCTCTGCTCTTGTCAAAGAGCAGTCCTCTTCCTTTCACCAAGGAAGACTGTTGGAAGCAGTTCCCCAGATCACCTGGGAACTGCTGTAATTACCCCTAATGTGATCCCTCATGTGTGTGTCAATACAATTCTCCTTAATTCCAGTAATCCCCCTCTTGGGTGGAGCCCCACTGTGTACGAGAGAGTGAAGTGTTCAACTGACAACCATTCTTGAGCTCAGCTGCACTCGCAGCACATGGCTGAAAGTGATTTTTCACTGTTACTTCCTAAAGCAATGTTGGTGGCAAGAGACTGGTGCATTCCTCCTGCACCCAGACTCAGCAGACTCAGAACATCTCTATTTTGGTAGAACATCTCTATTTTGGTGGAGCAGAAGCAGAAGCATAGTTCTGCCAAAANAAAAAAAAAAAAAAAAAAACCCGAAAATTTTGTCCCTTCAAAATAAGGACAGTTCTTGGACCATTCTTAAAAGGACCTGAAAATTGTAAACCACAAACCACAAACTGCAGGTGAAAAGCTACTTCTTTTATGATGTGGGATACTTTCTTCCACACTGTGATTCCTTGATGTCTTAATACATGAGTTTTGCATTTCCCAAAATGAAATGGGGGAGAGCAGCACAGAAATCACACATTGCCTTTTTTTTCTAGTGTCTCATTCCATCTTTTCAGCCCAGAATTCAAGGACAGGCTCTGGCCTTCACATAAAAGTTATACAGCAGATGGTTTCATCAAAAGGAAAGTAGTGACTTCAGATTCAGTTTGAGAATTTTATTAAAACCATAGGTTTCTGTTCTATACAAAACTGAGGAGATTTCTAAAAAAAAAAAAAGTATTAACCACATAGGAAACAATGCAATATAAGTGGCCTGTTGATAAAAATCTCTGAAAGCTATATACAGGATTAATACTACATGACTGTATTAATGTAGAGACAGTCAGCAACTTTAGCAATATATACAAACTACCTTTACACTCATAAATATCTTATTTACAGCTAATAAATAACATCCAAAGCTAAATCATGTTTCCTTATGAAAAGAACCTTCTCTATTTTGTATCCAAATTCTAAATGTGTTTTTATTTGATCCCGTATTAAGAGCACAGCTGTCCAGATACTTCGCTGAAGAATTTGACTTTTAAGAGAAAATTGCAACAAAATGTGGAATCTATAGGGAATAAATCACTGTATTTATTTTTAGAGGTCTCAAATGCAGTGGCTTAATACTAACCCCACCCTCAGTGACTCATCACATCTCTTCTGTAGTTTAATCAAATGTGAAATCAAATGTGAGCAAATTCAGAGCTATTAATATTCCAACATATTGCACTGTTTAAGACTTTTATCCCCAAATATACTAGCAGCTACAGTTGGAAATAGGAAACAAATTGTGCACATAAGCATAGTTTTTTTTCTTTGCTTTTAAGATGGGATGATGTTGGAGAAATCACCATCTCCATGCTGTCTTGCACATGCAGGAAAAAACTACAACACCAAGCATCAATAGCTAACATTACACTTTTCCAAATGTCTACCTTCAAGCCCTTGTACTTCCCCATCATTTTTTTTATCGTCTAGAAAGCTAAAAGAGGGGTATTGTACCTTTCAGCACACTAGAAAATTATATGTTACTTAAAAATGGGGAAGCAGACTGCCTTCAATATACCTATTTTTTTTAAACTTGCAGCATTGCTAATTTGGGTGTTTTTCAGAGCAGTCCTTCTTGTGGAGCACACCACCAGGCTGCTTTTAACTGGCTCAGCTCCTGCTTCCAGCTGAATTCCATCTCATGGCAGAAAACTAAGCAGCTCCTAGCACTGTATCACAGCCAAGAAACAAACTGAGGTGGATCACTGGCAGTCCCAATTCTAGTACAGGGAAGTATGAGCTTCCTTGTCAGCTATCAAGTGGATTCACTTGCACTGAAAACTGCATACAGCAGCCACTCAGCTGCATGACTGACACTTGGTGTCAAAGAGCAGAGAAACTGTGACAGTTTTGTCATACATGACTCAAGCAAGCAGGGAGAGGGTGGAGGGTGGGGAAAATATCTGTTTCCTGCGTTTACTGGTAGCTCAATTCCTCTGCAGCTCCATTTTCACAGTGTTGAAGGCTAGACAGCTACATTTGCAATAACTGAAAGCATAGATGAAATATTAAATGTCTGCATAAGACACTGGCATTGCTACCTTCTCCTACAGCTGCTATTTATTCCAGGGTAAGAGGCATAGAAGTATATATAGCTTAAAAGATCATACCTATTGCTAGGCAGCACTGGCATCTACCCCCAATTAAATACATTCATAACCACAAACTAAAACATTTATCCCCATATTAAGTCAGTCCCTGACACCTTCTAGTATTACACACAGCAAAGGTGGGGTTTTTTTTCACATGGGAAACCTACTTATTTGCTAAACACACACTTGAAAACTATGAACTCTCTCCACTGCCTGAAAATTCAGTTAGCCAAGACAGAAAAAAAATCTATCTACTTTCAAATGACTTCTGAAAAGAACAACAACAAAAAAACAACAACAAAAAATAAAACCAAGTACAGGGCTTTGTTTCTTTTCAATAAATATTAAAAAATTGCTATATAGGATCTGATGTCAAGAAACCTTGTCACAAGGCACCATGATTAAGCAAAATTACCTATACCTTTTCAGCACTCCAACCTTTAGCAAGTAGTTTTGTGGGTTTCTTTTTAACTATTTGGATAATGTATCTTTACGGTTAGTAACTTCATATGCTGAGACTTTTTTACAAGAAGTCTCTAAAATAGCTAGGAATAGTAGACAAAAATCCAGCAGCGGATAAATATTTCTATATATTTGGTTCTGGACATCCAGTCCACAGGGATGAACAGACTCTTCTCCTCCCCAGCGTGAAAAATCTTTGTTCTTGTCACTTAAGCAGATTCATGAGCCGAATTTTCTTTCGAGGCTTTCTTGGTACTGTGGAGAAAAAAAAAATATAGAGGTGATGGGCAAGATGTAAGATACTTGTTCCCTCCTGTCTTATTTTTGAGAATTAAGGTTTTAAAACTCCCTACTTAACAGGAAGATAAATTACGTGCTTGGGCTTCTCCTGGCATCTGCTTGATTTTATGTCAGATATACACACAGAGGTCTCAAGGCCTGTCCAGGTCATTGCCCCAGAGTAACAGTCAGCACATGTGCATTTTTATGCAGAGCTAGATTTCAGTCCAGAAGTGTCCCCATGAGACCATTCACACAGAGCAACTGAACTAAAATAAATATAACCACTTCTCTATCTCCAACTTTAGTGGGCAAAGTCCAAAGACTGTCCCCACATTTAACCTGGGTCAGGAAAATGATTGATAAAAATATTAAAATGCACCAAAGGGCTATTCAACAAAGTCAGAATCTCTGACCCATAGAGTTGAAAATCTCAGGAATTCACTCACCCGATGCCTGCCATCAGAAAGCAGTGTGCTAAGAAGAGCACCTTCATATGCCTGCTCCATTCCTGTACCAGCTTCCAAATCTGCTACTGGCCAGTAAGGAGGAAGGGCTCTGAGCTGACCCAGTATGAAAGTTTGAGTGTTCTGCAGCTAAGGGTAAGTGCAGGGAATCTTGAGACAGAGGCATGCTTTTCTCTGTGTGCTAGTGCCTTCTCTGTAACCATCTCTAACAGTCCCTCATACTTGGCCACCGAGTGACTGTGAGAGGCAGTGACCAGCACTTGCTTCTCAGACATGCCAACAACCACACAAGGACAGCCAGCAGAGAAACATGAGCTTTTTAAAGTGGCCATAAGCAAACCCCTGGTTAGTCTGAGCTCTGAAGCTCCTGAACCCTTGAGAAGACTAGTGCACAGGTCAATTAGAGGGAAAGTTTTATCACCACTCAAGTGGTAATAAAACAATCTAAAACCAACAGTGATTACTCATACCCTCCTTTCTTCCTGTTGACGGGCTGCTCCGAGCATTTCACAAAAATTGCTGCTTCCTCTCCCTTACTGAGACGTGAGGTGCCATCTCGAGAACAGAACACCACTCTGTGGAATAAATATTGGAAAAATCACATGACTGAGCCAAATGTCCCTTTTTAATCTTAGAAAGAAGATGGATGCATGGAATCAGTCTTTATACTTTGTCACGTGGGGCACTGCTACTTCACAGGCCTGTGAGAAAGTTATTTTTAAAAGATAACTCTGTAACAAAAGAAACACTGTGCAAGAACTGGCAAATGAATTATACATGGCCATCAAAGCACAGCCATAACTTTCCCTGATCCTTTGCAAAAAATTTTCTTGTGGCTAAGACAGCAGAAGTTCTATCCCAAAGTCTCTTGGATCTTCATTTACACCAGTCTTTACGTGAGTTTTTTGTCAGGTGAATGAACTTGGAAGAAAGCCATACTCCCTCAAATGTTTGCAAATAAAGTAGGTTGCAATTTCCAGAAAACGTGAGCACTTGCTTTTCTAGTTATCAGTACCTTCCCCACCCCTATATTTGTTCAGCTCTGATAACTGTTCTTTGATCAAGCGACTGACCTGCTTATTCAAAGAAGGAACTTATTATTTTTCACTATACAATACGTAGGACACACATACTCTGTTCTGGGCCCATGTTCTGCAAACAGATCTCATGTTTAGTGAATATGAGTATTTCAAAAGATTCATGTCAAAGCACTTCTATTCAAACTTTGATGTTTCAACATTCAGGTGTTAGCAAAGTCCTGCAACAGTCATGAATTTCAGTTTTCAGCCACCACTCAGGTATTCAACCCCTAAGAAAATCCAGCTTAACTAAGTAATAATTTCTTGTGCAAGCCCACTTTCAGGATTTCTAAAAATCTCCATCTAAGCACGCTCTTTGTGACAAAACATATGCAAACACCCAGCATGAAGAAGGACAGAAATTGCAAACACAGTCACTGATGCTGGTTCATGGAGATACTCTCCTGCATATTATAACTAACCTTAAGTAGATACAATAGTGAGATGCAAATTAATTACATGGGAGTAAGGCAACAAACTTCAGAGCCCAGTGGAAGTAAACGACTGAACCTAGCTGATATCAGTGGTGGTTTGATACCACTGAATCCCTGATTATCATTATGCTGCACCTATTTGTAACTGCTTAACATGTTCGTCCCAGCCTGAGAGATACCAGAAATCAGGAAGCACTGTCCATTAGAACTAATATAGCTTATAGCAATCAAAACAAGTTACTTTTTCTGAGTTTCTCCTGACTTCACTCTGATTCTCTGGATGTCAAATGTAAAAGGAGTCCACCAGTCTGACCAGCTGAAGAAGGTGTCTTTTTCCCACTGCAGCTTCAGCATAAGCAGGTCTCCAATATCCACTTCTGTGTAAATGAGGAAGGAGAAGGTCTTGTTTGAGGAGACCTCAGGCCTGTGGGGAGGAGAGTAAGAAGAAAAAAAAAAAAACACCAAACTAAATAAAACCACCTGAAACTCTTGGACACACAAAGAAAACTGAGGAGCAATAGAACCTGCAATTTTTGTACTCCAGTGAAGGAGGCAACCTTCTGCATAGTTCTGATGAAGTATGGAAAAAAACACCTCTACCTTTTGTAGAGGCAAAAAGAACATCCTTCTGTAGCAAGGCTGGTAAAATCCTGGGACAGTCTGCCAGACAAGGGCTGTCCTCTCCTGTAATGGTGACTCTCAGAAAAGCCAGACAACCACTACCCAAAACTAATGTACATTCCTCAGAGTAGAAAACTTTGATGTTTTCCAGCATAGGCTTTGGTGTTTTCCGGCTCAATTCCCTGCCAGCCTGTGTCTAGGGATGTACACACACACTTCTGCTTATTTGCAGAGCTGTGAAGGCAAATCCCAAGTCTCCCTCAGCTTCTGCACTGAGACCTACAGATGCATAAGTCTACTTTTAAGAAGATGTAACATGGTATAAAGATACTAAGAAGAAAATATGAAAGCACTGGAAAAATTCTTATTAGGCTGAGTCACAGGTCAGACTTCACGTTTCCATATTACAGATATTTTATCAAGAAGAGCTCCTGTAGGGTTTGGTTCATTAGCTTCAGAAATGAATGCAACTACCTGATCAAGGACAAGAGCAGATTCTGGGACCCTGTAAGATTACTGTAGCTGGAGCTAGAACAAGTTTTTCAGTTGAGACTTTAACAAATTATGGTCAACTCAACAGTACTTTGCAGTGGTTTCTGTAGCTACTTACAGTGTGAAAGCAATGTTCTCACTCTCATCTAGAGTGCCATAGAAAGAGATCAGGAATGGCTGGTCTGTCTTGGTCATGTTAGTCTTTCCAAAGAAATGGATCTTGACCTGGTAATGAAAGACTGAAAGAATACAAAAGAAAATGCCATTAGGAAAACTCAACCTCCAAAGAGACAGCTGGTGACAAAACCACCCTGCCTCAGCTCTGACAATTCTAAAAATCCTGGAATATGCCAACTCCACTAAAATGAGTTTATTTCCCTTCAGATGTCCAGGGAACTATTTTTGTGAGAACATAAATATTAGCAAGCAAGGCAATCAACATTAAAGAACACTTTTGCAGTTCTTGCAGCTAAACTCTGCACTCAAGCTTCCACTCTAGGATTACAACCCTAGGGTATGCAGTATCACCTCCAAACCTGCTTTTGAACACATAAGGCTTGCTATACTTGACCAGAAACAAGTGAACTGTGCCTCTCTTACAGGAGGCCTGGTAAAAGGAAAAAAAAAAAGAAAATCAACCCACTGACACTGCAGATTGAGCACCAAATGCCAACAGAACACCAGTCTCACAGCTGCTCTAACAGTGCGGGAATGTACCTTCTGATTGCTGGTCCACCACACAATGCACACTATAAGCATACCATAGGGTACAAGCAAAGCTAAGGAGGAAAATAAAGTAGTAAAATCCAATGCTATTTTCCCAGCTGAAAGCCTCCCAGTTCTCTCTGGCATTGTCATACTCAGACCTCCCACAGCAGCAATTGGAATCAAGAAGTGCTCTGATATTTTCATGAGCTATTGTACTCTGGCAAGTACAGTACCAAAGACACAAATCTGATGCTTGCATATCTTTAAATAAGGTGCTCACAAGGCTGAGTTCTGCTGATTATTTCGCCAGCAGAAGGGAGTAATCATTTGGATGAAAAACACTGAAAATTTTCCAAGTGATTGGCCAGCAGAGGAAGCCTAACTTTTGCTACTTAGAAACTTGTTACAAAATACCATTCTTTTTGTACTCAGCCCCACACCTCAAGTAAGACAACACTTTTCTCTGAGACTTGTATTCAATGGCAAACTACAGGCCAGCTTCAACCCCACTCACCACAGGCACCAAAGCACCAATATTCTCACCTGCAGCACACGCCCACCATGACACACAGCTGAGCACAAGTACCAGGTCTTCCTCAGAAGTAAGCACGGAGTACCTACCTTTATAGGGCATCTGAGCACGGGTTTTCAGGTACATTTTGGTGTTTCTCTTTGTTCTCACTCTGTTGACCTTGTAACCCAAATTGTTGCAGCGGTTCTTACGGCAGCTCAGGCAGAGGCCCTTCTCAAAGGCCTCCTTTGTGTTGCAGCGGTAGGCCATGCTGGGCTTCTCTTCATTGAGGAGAGAGTCAATGAAGAGGTGGATGGATCTTTCATGGGAGCATTTCACCAGCTGATCCACATCTTGAAAGAATGAAAATATGTAATATGTATACCCACATGCATATAATGATATAAACCCCTAAGTAATGCTGTCAACAAGCACGGCAGCTTGTTGGGCCTTATGGCAGAGCTGGGCTTTACAGAATGACTTTTAAAAGCACTTGAAAGAACATATTCCTGTGCCTCTCAGAGATCTTTCCTTGCAAGGTACCTTGCAGGGTTATTTAGGTTTCCCTCAGAATGTCTTACTGTTTGTTTCAGAGCAATCTCACCTCCAAAGCCTTTCTCAGCAATCAGACGCAGTGCTTCTCCCAAATTGCAACCTGGCTGGAAACCTCCACCATTGGGATAAATGTCAATGTGTCCAACAGGCTTCTGGATCCCAATGCTGCGGTCTGGAGAGCCTCGGGTGTAGGTGTGTAGGACATCCACAAACTGAGCATCATCCGGGGAGAGGCGGGTGAGTTCATCAGCATACTCAAATGTAGGACCAGCAGGATCCAGGCCTTTATGGGGCAAACCACAAATTAAAACTGATATTGTCTGCCAAAGATACTGACATTGATAACAAATGCCAAACTCATGGCTGCCACATTGGGCTCATTTGGAATATTGAGTCTTCTGGCAGACTTTACAGATAGATCGTTTAAATAACATTCATGTATGCAGGAGAATCAAATGCACTACCTTGAAATGTTGTCACTGATTAAACAAATAAAAGTGTATGCATACACATCAAAGGAAGCCCAACTAACTTCCTCAGAGCTGTTAGCATTTCCAGTGAATGGAAGAAACAAGCTCATAAGTATTTTCTCAATGTTTTCCCCTCTTGTCAAGAACTGTAGAATTTGTATCTGAAGTGTCTGAAGAATGGAAAATTCTTGCTGGCAGCTCCATGCCAGGGGAACAAGTGGGAAACATAAATGAGGGCTTCAGTGTCTACACACCTAAGAGGAAGGGGATTATTACGATAAACTGTCAAGCTGCAGCAACACTAACATCAAAAAAACCCCAGAACTATTCTGCCAGTGAACAAGTACTAACTCCTGTTCAGACAACTACCTGAGAGATGGCTGAAGGGACACATCTTTTCTGCAGCCCTCAGCTGGGGACAGGCACCTGTGCCGTTCACCCACAGTTAGCTCCACTCGGTCTGAGCTGCCTCCCCCTCAACTGTGAGGGCTTCAGGGGCTACATTATGTTGCTCCCTGTGCTTTTCCCAGGGAAAGATTCATCCTCAGCACCAAGAGCAACTGTGGAGGCATAACAGAGGGCTACTGACATGTCAGTGATTTGGCAGCCTCAGGGAGAGCAGAGAAGCTGCAAGATAGAGAAAAGAAACACAGAGGGACTAGGGCTTTGGCCTCCTGACTTTAATGTGCCTGACTCTCAGGACTTGACCTTTCCAGATGTGACTCCTGCATAGCCCACCTCTCAGCATGTTTGTGGATCTGGGCTCACAGCCAGGCTCAGGTGAAAGGGTGCCAGGGGCTAGGCTCCCTTCTGAATGGTGCTCCCAGTCTCTCAGCAACAAAGACACCACATATGAGCAATTTTCTTAGCCTCATTTGCTGATGCTGGCAATTCCTTTGTCACTGAGATCAGTGCTAGGGGCTCAGCTCTCCAGGTGCTGGGTTGTAAACCAGCCCCAGAGCGATCATGCACTGCCTTGTCTAGCAGATTTCTCAGCCTCCAAAAATCACCTTAAGCAGACATGTAAGCAGACATAGAAACAGGGCAAGTATATGTCTTCCCCAAATTCTCACAGTATTATTTACAGCCTAGAGTATTTCTCGAGCCTGTTATGATTAACTTTGTAAAAATCGACACTGGATTTCTTCTGGTTATCTGTCCAGTCTCGCTCTGAGCCCATATAAACATCTTGCATCTGCATTATCCCATGGCAAAGGGTTCTGCAGGTATTAAACCTGCTGCAGCAGAATTCATTTCCTGTTCTGTTTCTGCCTCCCATCAGCTGCAAGGAATAACTGCCTGGATAAAGACAACCTGCTGAATTTCTCAGGCTGCAAGAGAAGCTGCAACCTCTTCCAAGCCATGGTTTTGCCAGTCCTCACCACAACCCCCCAAACTACTCTTTTATCAGGGCCTCCACAATCATTTCTCGTAAAGAAAATAAAGGCTTCTCGCTCACCACCTTTGCTGCTACTTTCTGAATCTTTTTCCAGTTCTACTCCAGAAACATCAGCTCTGCTGTTTCATTAAATCATGAACACATAACCAAAGTACTGCCAGCAAGCAACAATTATTTTGGTGATTTTTCAGTGGAACATAATATTTCAGTACGGAGAGAATTGCATCTCTCCAATCACAGGTTTTCTTACCAGTAATTCTGTTCACCTTCTTTTTAGTCAGGTTCCCAGCAATCCCAGCAGCATGGGCACCTAGACTGTACCCCAGCAAGTGGAGATTGTTGAGAGGATAATTGAATTCCTCCTGCAGAAGAGAACAATTGATTTAAAGTTCAAAACCAAACACAAAAACATCAGAAGACACAAAATAAAATGTTTTGTTAATACTGGGATTTTTGTTTGAGCCACGAATAACAGAAGAAACACTATACAGCTATCATGATTTTGTGCCATTGTAGGTTTCTTGATATAACTAATTTATAGCCAAAATCTAAACTGAGAGGAATGAAAAATAAAGGGCAGACACAGGGCTGTTTATTTTATAAAAGTTTTCAGCCACCCTCTCCCCACCAGTTTCTGGATCTTCTAAGGCAGAGCACATTTCCAATTCCCAAGGGCTGGCTGCTGTATAATACATAGGAACTCGTCTTTCATAGCCCTCAGAAATATTCTGGGCCCACAGACCACAATATAAAGTTTCTGAAATGCAGTAAAAAAGGCCTCTGAGCAGGAGACAGCCAGTAAACCAAAGCTGGAATTTTACCAGTCCAGCAAAACTGCTGTCAGCAAAGCGTTTAACTCCACCCACCCAACAGGAGATGATTAACGCAGCCCCATCATTGCTGTTTTGTCTCCTATGACATTACATAGAATGTGAGATGTGGCTCCAGGTCTTACCTCCAACCAGTCAATAAATGTAGCAACATCCTTTCCCACCAGCCTGGTGTAGGCTGCAGACACCGGGTAGTGCTGCTGAGCTCGAACAAGCCAGTCCACCACAATGACATTTGACTCAGGCTCCCTCTTGTACAGAGCATCCACCAGCTTCGGGACCCAACTTTCATACATCCCTGTCACCTGTTGGTTTTGGTGATTTTTGTTAAAATAGGAGATATGTTAATATATCTATGAGACACTTCTGCACAGTTTATCAGTTAAAAGGGCTATTCCTCCTACTTCCTCTTACCGTCCACCCATGGATCACCACGAAGGTTTTACTGGTATGATTGAAGTTGCACTGTGCCAGGCTGTTCACCTGTCCAGGAACCAGGTAGCAGACATCCTCATCAGGATCTGCAGGCGTCCGCAAAGAAAACTTGCTCTCGATTTCCTCAAAATTGCTTTCACCTTCTGCTATAAGAGCACAAAAAACATACAGCAGTGCTTTAGCAGTACAAGGACAAAATATGAAGACATAGGTACAATGCTGGAGAGATATCTGGAACAGTCAAGAAATGGGACGTGTGGTTTTCATCTCCTACAACACTCAATGGACACAAAACAGCCACGTAAAGAGGAAATCAAAGGGTGAAAATTGCTCTCTTTCCAAGGTCCTGCTAAAACACTAAGAATCTGCTGAGCTGTCAGAGAGGTATGAATCCATTTTAAAAGTCAGTATTTTCCCCATTACATAAAGCAGGAAACCTCTTAAGTATCACAGGAGTACAGAAAACTGCACATAACAGTCATAGACAGTCATCCAGGACAGCAGAGTATTACTACCATACTATTGCATATTTGGGTGGTGTGTCTTCCACATCACCTCACCAATAATCACTGCCTAACAAGGCCTTTTGTAACACTGTGTAGTTGCAGTGCATTAAAAGCTGTGAAGTCACCACTGTTTAACAAAATACTAGTTTTAAGTTCTGACCAACAAACAGCAGGTGAGAAAATCAGACACCCATCAGAGAAACTGAACTAGCAAACCAGCAGTCTACTTTGGAGTACATTTTCAGGTCATCTGATAACCTACAGAAAAATAAGCTGCAGAAAAATATCTTCTGCTGCCTGAAGCAGAGGGGAGGAGGGTGGGGAAGGAGGTGCAGATCATGTACTGGTGGTAACAAAATATGTCATGGCCTGCAAAGATCACTCCCTCCAACTTCCAGCTTCAAAATCTAAGTACTCCTTTTCCTGGCAAAACAAAGAAGTGACTTTAGGCTTCATGCTCACTATTATCTTCGGGAAGAAACTTAAATGTCTCCTCTTTTTATGTCTGATTCAACTCTTAAATGCCTCTATGCACAGCCCTGTAATTAACTTTTCAAAACCCAGTTTTGCCCCAGTTTGGCAACTTGAGTTAGGCAAATACTGATTGCCTGTTTTTCAAGTGCTGTTGAACTTACGCCAACTCTGTCCTGCTCAGCATTGTCTTTCCTGGCACCAAGACCACCAACCTTCCACAAACTCCTAAACACACATTAATGAATGGCTCCAAGCCACCATAGGGAATACAAATGGACAAGGTAAGGACCTCATGCTAGGTATGCAAAACAGATTTCCACTCCTTTTTCCCACTGCAAAAGAGGTTTTCTGTGATAATTGGTAGATTTGCATTTCCTGCATAAAGTTGTACGGCATCGCTCGGGTGATAAAAAACTAACAATTAATTTTTTTTCCAAAACCGTTTTTCTGGTCTTCTCATTCAAGCTACCATACACAGCAGGGCACTAACTTATGCCTGACCTCACCTCAGGGAGCTCTATAAAGTCTGGGAAGTCCTTGCTGTGTTTGGAGGGTCACAAGAAATCAGGAACTCTTTGCATTAGGTCTAAAACCAGCACAGAGCCTTGCAACACATGCTTATGTAGCAGTTTCAGAGAAACTTGTCAGCTATAATCAATGCCATAACACTGCCCAAGTTCAGCAGGATTTATCACCTGTCAAAGCAGGAAAGCAAGAACCGTTCACTGAACAGAGGCAGTACTCAGCTTTAGGTTTTGACCTTGACTGTGCTAGGCTGGCTAGCTAATCCAGGATAATTACACTGAGGGCCCCCTTCCTGCCTCCTTCCTCCTAAAGAAAGGTGTTTTTCATAGATCTTACCCTTCCTTCTACGAGTAGAAGTATTCACATAATGGTGAATATAACATTTTACCCACTAATGAAAGCTAAATTTACCACACTAACCAAATGCTTGCACCTTTTCTACATTTTTGCATGTTCAAAATTTCTCTTTGTCATCAACTGTATAAAACACTTTTGTGGAACAAATCTTCAGACCTTTATTATTTACCTTTTAGCCAGTAAAAGAAAAGTCTCAAAGACTGGTTGGTTAGATATCAGCTATAACTTTTCACTCAGCTGTGAATCAGTAAAACCTTGAAAGGAACAAGAACAGCCATCAACTGCAAGGCATACAACACTAGGACTTTCAATTATGTACATTCCCTTCTTGTACAGGAAGGAGAACAAGAATAGTCCACCTGCTCACTAGCTAATAGTGCTTCCTTTCATACCTATATATCATTTCCCTTCTGGATTAAACTTATCTGATAATCATCCAAAATCTAAATTACATTGATATCCTGTCTTGCAGTGTGTTTTCAGTTACAAACACATGCTAGAATTTGCATGTAAGTTCAGACCACAGCTCTTTTGAAAACAAGCTCATAGGAAATTTACAATTCAAACGGTACTATACTTAAGGGTATACCTGGAAAAGTGTACCAAGCTTAGAAAGACTGCAGTACAGTGGCACCTGCCACTGAAGATGTACTAAATGCTTCACACATATTTGCATGTTTTAGTCTAAAAATCTTTGATGGAGATTTGAGAACATAAAATCACTGAGATACAGTCACTACCAGGAAACCAGCAGCTGCAAACCAACAGCCCAAGAGTCAGGGAAATGGCAGGCAGCCACTTTTCTCATTTAACTATGTTGTATGAGGAATTAGAAAGTCAGAAGAAATTACTGTTATCATCTTATGCCCACAAAAAGTGTCATGTTATCTTATGTCCACATATGGTCAGTTCCCAGCAAGCAAGATATCCTCTGGATGAGGGAAGTGCACGTGTAGTGGAGTTTATTACAGACTTCTTCATGGTGTGCTCATCAACAAGTTTTCCTCTGAATTTGCCTGAGTTTGGCTTTGCAAATTCTATATGGCTCAGGGCAGAAGATATCTTGTCTACACCAAACACTGTGCTGCACATATGCTGCAGTACCACCTCACACCCCAGCTTCTGCAGAATACAGGTAACACATAGTCTGTACTCACTCACCACACAGGCCAACACCTACATGTACCATGCTTTAAACCTGAAGCAGAGAAGTTATACAGCATATCACTTCAGAAAACCAGCATTTTCCACTTCTGCTTTCATACCTCATCGTATTTTTTGGTCTATTTAAAAAAAAAAACCAAACTTTGTCATTCATAGACTTTTGCCACAGACCCTTTCCTCACAGATTTAAAGGGAGAAGTCTCCTTGAATCATGTCCTGAGCCAGTGAACCACTGGGCCTCATTCTTACATTCTTACACAAACAAGTGCAGAGACAGCCAATGTACACACTCACAATGGTTTAAATGTAACTCAAGTTAATTAAACCATGGAAAAACCAAAAATAGGTTGTTTTCAGCATGCTGCTGAAAGGTGGACTTAAAGGTGTTAATTCAAATAAATTCAGAAATTTATCTGAATTAACATCATATTTTTCAAAACGTAGATGCAGAAATCAGATATCAAGAAATATACATACATCCATGTTGAGATACCAAAGTAGCTTTTCATTACAAGAATGCAAGTCCCATTTCTAAACAAGGTGCCTTTGAATAAAACAGGAAAGAAACACATGCAGACAAAAAGGAAATCCATGCTTTTGCTAAAAACTACGCTTTCCCAGACATAGTTCAGCAAAGGTACAAAGGCACGTGCTGTGTATTGGCAAAGCTTCCAGGCACACAGTTACAAATACAAGTACCTGTTGCAAAACAAAGTTTTCTACTACCGTTATGTGCTCACAGCTAACATGACCTACAAAGGGATTATTCAGGGAACTGAGGCAGAATTAAGGGAACAGAATTAAGAATTAAGTTACCAGTTCCAGATGGAAGCTGGCTTTTCAGGCTGCATCGCCAAAACCTCACCATTTTGTCACGCTATACAAAGTTTTCTGATGCCTTTCTAACACCCCTACTTCCACAATATGAGTTTCCATATTTTTAAAAAAATAAAAAGCTGTCTTGTGCAGCAAGGTATCAAGAACCTCACAGAACTCAAAGGAAGTCGGGGTGGGAGGGGGGAAAAGGCTTATTACTAACTGGGAAGTCAGTAGTTTTGTTTTTCCTGTCAAAAGTTTGTGACACTTTGGACTTGCAACTTGTGAAATTCCGTTCAGTTAGGGACTCCTATTAATTATCAATTTTGAAAGAATCCCACTGACTTTAGGCATTCTGACACACTAATCAAGAGAATTCAGTTTGAAGTTTCTTTCACAGGAAGCCCAAGGCAACTTGGCAAATTATTTTGACTGTGAAACTATTTACCACTGGTTAGCTGGGTGGAGACTGTGAGTCTTCAGGATGTAACAACATCTGGAATATTAATGAAAAGTTACACTGCCCACATCACAGAGGTTGCCAAAATATGACAATAATGTGTTTGCCAGAATGAGTGCACCTAAGCTATGGTTTAAAAAGGGAATCTTTGATAAACAACAAATTCCTAGCATTACGCACTCAGAAATGGAAATACTATTAGCTAGGATCCTTAGAAATCATACTGCTAGACTGTATCTACTACAGCCCACAGAGACAGGCATGAACAGCAGCAAACATCTGCACATAACATCGAACGTTTACAAGCTGTAGTTAACTGGGCTAAATCTTCCATCAGCCAACAATCAGCATTAGGATCACCCATCAATCAGTCATACTGAATTCCTAAGAGTTCTGAAGCAAATTCCCAGCCAGTTGTAGTAAAGGGCTTATACCACAGAAACAGTTATCATTTAATTTGATCTACACTATAAACTGAAAGCAGACTACTGTGTGCTGCAATCCCAGGAAAACTAGCCCACGAATCAGGTTATTGTTTAACCTTGCTGCAAAAATATTACAACTTCAAGTTTATTTATGTTCTCCTTAATGGCAGTCCTGAGAGTACGTTCTGCCTCACTTCCCAGGTGGGGCCAATGGAAAGAGCAACACGTCTGGCACAAGTTCAGAAGACAAGCAAGAACCCCCCAGCTCAAGTTCTGCAGCTGGCAAAGTGCTGTTCTCGCACTGTGCACAGGAGTGCCCACCCCTCTCCATGGTACTCCCTGTCAAATCTTTACTCAGATGCAGCTGGGACACTCGAAACTCAATCCAGCAGATATCTAGCCATCCATCAGTCCCTCTAGGACATCTGGAATTAGTCCAAGACAATTAAAATGCAACCACTGTCAGACTTGGCAGTAATATAGAGGTAAGGATGCATGAGAAAGTCCTATCATGCATGTACTTCTGCACAGAGGAGATTCCAGCAAACTTTTAGGAATGCTAGTGATCATGCTAATCCCCAGCACAACTTGATGCCTGAGAGCCTCACCTCCTTCTCAAAATGCATTGTTTCTCAAAAGGCCATGCCACCGCTGCCCTGGTATGTCTATCCCAAACATAAGCCATAGAAAAAGCCAGCAGCTCACATCACACAACAGTGTAAATATGCTGACTCTGGAATTACACTGGTAAAAATAAGGATCTGACTCTATTCCCAGCAATGTTTTTATCTTTTCCTGGAACACCAACATTTTCTTCACCTAGAAAGTCTTTTTCTATGTTGCTTTTTAAATACTCTGGATTCCTGCAGGGATGGATCATGTGTTTTCTGCAGTTTCAAAAAACTTTTTACTGGGGTGTGCATGGAAAAGTGTGGAACTAAAGGCTTGAATGACTTTAGGATGAACACACAACCTGCTTTCATATGACCTGCTCTTATGAAGAAATAATGAAATTATTAGTAAGTCTGTGGAAAATCAGTTCCTGCAGGGATGAAAGCTTTCTCTGAGAAGAGTTATTTTACTGTATAGAACTTGGATACTGTGAGGAAAACTGATTTTGATTGTCTCAGATGGTATAAGATTAGATTCAAAGCTAGAATACATTCCTTTTGCCGTACCCTAGCACCCCATCCTCTTACTTTTCAATACTTCCCTTCAGCTTCCTTGTACACAAAGAAGTAACAAAGGCATCCACAGCAGAAAAAACTGGCAGTTTATATATTCCGGTTTAGAATCACAAAGCAGCTCTAGGAGCTACAGCCATCCTTTCTTCTAAGGCCAGAAACTTTTAAAAACAGATACTATGTGTGGGAGATCAGTGTAAGAAAGTAAGCCTGTGACAGGGCACTGGTAATAATATTTTAAGAGCTGTTTTATTAATTTTTAAGCTCGAGGAGGAGTAGTGGTCTCCTAAAACTAGTCTCTTTGTTCATAACAGCTTTGATTACATTGTGATTAATTGAGAGAACATTAGTGAGAATCTAGCATCATTTGCACATCTTCCACTTCCTGTAGCCTGGACAGGGTGTCTATTCACAAGTGCAGGTACGACAGGCAGAGCGCCAACACAGCCATAAGTGAACCTAGAGAGAGTAAATCTCTCTGTTCACTTTTCCCTGTGTGGATTCTGCGCATTACAGGCTTAACTACAACTCGAACACATTACCACGTTAACGATGAAACTCAGCCTTGCCTTGTCTAAGGTAAAGAGCCGTACCAAGCTGGGAAGCTGGGACGGATGAGTCCCACGGAGGAGGAAGCCGCGAGACCTTACCGTGGTGCTACTGCTGTGCAAATCCCTTGCTGGGGCAAGGGACTCTCGGAAGACACCTTGTCTCTGGGAAAAAAAAGGACATCCCAAATCTCAACAGGTCGCGCCATCAGCCCGGCAGGTTGTGCCTGAGTGTGGGCTGGGGAACAGGCTCCAGGTCTCTCCTAATAGGACGGAGGTTCCTCCCAGTGTCGCTCTCCAGCGCCCTGCTAGCCCACTCCGCGACTCCCGGGTCCTGCAGCATCCCAAGCAGTCCGGGATAGCTTCACAAAGGAAAGACTGCAAACTCCTCTTTCCCGCCACGCCGGCAGCGCTTCCCCCCAAGCTCCCCTCTCCCAAAAGCAACAGGCAGGCCCGGCAGCTCCCGGGCGCGCCCCGTGTCCCTGCGCGCTCCGGGCGCCGTCCCGGCCCCCCGTCCCGGGACTCACCGCCGAGAGCAGCCACCCAGCGCAGGCACAGGCACACGGCCGCCAGGAACGCCTTCCTCCACATCTCGCCTCCTGCCGCCAAAGTTTCGTCGCGAAAAGAAAAATAAATTTTGAAAAAAAATTAAGAATAAGTAAGGGGTTTTTTGCTTTAAAAACTTACGGTAACTAAACAGAAGCGCGGCGCAGGAGCGCAGCGACGGACAGGGCAGCCCGAGGAGCGCCCAGCACCGCCGACGCCGCGCCCGCCCGCCCTTATGTCCCGGGCAATATGCAAATATATGATTGAAATATGCAGAATGCAAATGAGCCCCCGTGCCCATTGGCCAGCGCCGCTGGGCGGGGCGGGGCCGGCGCTGCCGGACTTGGCGGGGCGCGGGGCGGGTCCGGGCTCGGGTTCGGTCCGGGATCGGGGCTCCCGGGAGTCGCCCCACGGCGCGCGATGGAGCGGAGCAACGGGACGGGATGGAACAGCACGGGACAGTGCCTGGAGCCCTTAGCTCCGAGCCCTCCTTGGGCCTGGCTCTCACAGCCCTTCCTCAGCCCTCTGGCCAGCCCTGGCCGCGCGGCCAGGATGCGGCCTCGGCGTTTTCACCCCCTTGGTCCTTCCTGCCTGTGACGACCTAGCTCTGCTATGCCTCTGGTGGGGTCTTCCTTCCCATTTCTGCTTTTGCACCAGTAACCAGCATTTTCTACTGGTTGCCACATTTTCTGTAGAGTGCTTGCAAGGGACCTTCTGCTGTTCCCTTGAAAAATCTTTGCCATGACCTTGTTTTGCCAGTGCTCAAGGGAATACAAGTTTGGAGAAAGAAATAATTCACTGGTGATTGCATCTGTGGTCCTGAGAAATAAAAAATTGATTCCTTGAGCTCTTCAGCTCTCTCTGCCCTCCTCTCAGAAACTTGGTTTGCACTGAGGTTTGCATTGGCAGCCACTGGGTGAAAGATCAGTTATGTAAGGACATTAATTTAATAACAATAAGAGTTTTCGTTTCATTGTGCAGTTTGTTGCCAAAGGCCCAGCTTCATAAAGAAACTTATGACACAGGGAATGAGGACTCCCTGGGTTTTGCAATGTGAAGCAAATGGGATTCTCTTCAAGGGTAACAGATCTTTCTCATACCAGACACCTTAGGAGACCAAAACATATCTGGTTTATATTAGTGAGGTTGTTCAGTAAGAGATTGCTGAAGGGTAGCAGCAGTAGTACTGGGTCATCTTTCCAGCTTTAGGTTCTGCTAAAAGACCAGTAATATCTGTAAGTAAGGATACATTTCCCCCCCAAGACATAACTAGAGTTTCCTCCATCAGCAATTGCTATTTATATCCAGAAGGCATCAGAAGAATTTGGTGAGGGTACAAACTGTTCATGCTGAGACTTTTCCATTGAGACAACTGAGTGGCAGGAAGGGGGCTAACACAGTGTGTGAGGCAGGGAGAGAGGCTGGAAGTCTGAGCAGGAGATTGGAGGTGAAGAGGCAGGAGAGACCAGCCTTCCTCCCCAGAGGATGGTGGTGATGTGAGCAAGGAAAAATATGGTTTGTGCTGCTGCCTGATAAGTACTGAGCGTACCCTCTGACACACAGTGTTTGAGACCCTCTTGTCAAAACAATAGAAAGATTTTTTTTCATGTCTTTCTTTTTCCCAAGTGTGGACTAAACAATGCATTTCTCTTGATCTAATTTGGTTGAAACTCTATAGTGTAATTTCCCCCTTAGAAATCAGCCTGACTCTATCTAGAGTCAGACATCCTTTGTAGAAAATCTCATTCCCTGATGGCAGCATAAGGCAAACTAAAAGAACAAACAGTTTAAGGCAGGCTGCTCTTGCAGAGACTGTCAGGTCACCCTAAACACAAGTGATGCTACCTACCCATGAGAACAAAACAGAATATGAAGTCTCCTGATTTGCACAATGACATCCATGGCTACTGCAAGGGGAAAAAAAAAAAAGAGCTTACAATATTATGTATTATATTAATTTTGTGGGAAAAGAACTAGTGTTGTTTTAACTGCTTATAGGATCAGGTAGAAAGGAGCAGTGGCAGTGCTTGGCACACCAGCCCTGGATAGATTGCTGGCCGTGTCTGTAAATGCACAGGCTGTAATCAGACTTACAATTATACAATTGATATAGTTTGTGAAACCCATCAATAGCAAGGGCAGGCAGCAGATTAACACAGAATGAAATCTAATTTCTTACACTGAAAAAGGCTTGTTTGCATAATTTTGTTTCATGCCCATGCCTCACTTTAAGACATAGTTATGTATTTAAGAAAGAGTTATGCAAAGTATCCACCAAATTACGAGAAAAAAAAAGAAAACTAAAAGAAGGAAGATTAAAACCAAAATGCTAAAAAAAACCCCTTTCAAGTGATGAAAAATGGGGGGAAGGGGATAATTCTGATTTCTTGGATCTTGAACAAATTGCCTAAGTGTGTTGTAAACTCAGATGTAAAATAATCTGAAATAGATGGGACGCAGCACATTTTCCAACATTTAAAAACCATTTCTCCCTTGCAGATAATCATGATTGGATGGAAAAGAAGCTTCACGGCATCAACTCAAGGTGCTTCAGTGCAACCATTACCTGGACTTGAGTTCCTCTTCCTCTGTGAAATACATAATCCTAGAGAGGAAAGCACAGCTCTGTCTATAAAATAGACCCTGATTTACAGTACTCATGGACTCCAAAATGGGCAGAAGGTACTATAGTGAGAGCTAAAATACATTGCTTCTAATTAGGACTGGGGAAAGCCTAGACTTTGGAGAGAGAACTTGCGTAACTAGACTGGTATTTACTTGCACCCACAGACCATGTAGAAGGTTAACGTGAAAACAAGCCCAGAAGCGTCTCCAACACAACATGGGCAGCGTTGTGGTGCAGCTGTGCCAAACCCCAGCAAACTCACTGGCCTCACACAACGACAAGCAAGGGGAGAACCAACCAGGAAATTTAATTTCCACAACAATGCTCCAAAGAGAGCTTGATGCATAGTGAGAACAGAAGGGGGGTGACACAACATGACACTCTGAATGTTTTGGTACTGCTTTAACATAAAAGATTTTATAACTGAGGGTGAGAAATCTTCCAACTAAAGTATCTGCTTAGAAACAAGCCGAAAACATTCTGGTCTACTTCTGACTAGGAAATACAAGTAAGAAGTCTTTTTTTTTTCTTTCTGTAAATATTTGAATTTTTTCTTTCCCCACCCAGAAGAAAAACAGTGAAAATAAAACCAAAAAGTCAACATAAGCTTCCAGATGATTTCTGCACTAATAAGTTCAAAGAAACAAAAAAGGATCCTTTTCTCCTACTCTTAGTTTGTTCAAAGATATCAGTGAAATGGTTATTTTTAATGTCTTTTTCTTAAAATCAGTCATGTTTTAATGAAACTCAGGTTTGGGAATAAGAAAATTACTCTTCCCTGCCTGCTTCAGTAACCACTAACTGGGCTACAGCAAAAATTTTTCACGCAGCAGAAGTCCTGTTGTCCTGGGCTGAGCCTCTTTGCTTCAAGTAAGGAGCAACACAACATCAAGACACCCAGGGGCTTGAGGGTGGCTATTGAGCCTGTCCCACCTACACTCATCAACAGGCCCTTTTTGTGGCCCAGTATTTGCCTGCTTTTCCACTCTGGCAGTGAGTGAGGACCGCAGGTGTCTTTCAGCAGAGGCGAAGACGGCCCAGGGACAGGCAGGTGTGCAGGCAGGTGAGACCTGCAGTTGCACCAAACCCGTGTGTGGTGGTTGTCCTCAATCTCTCTAAATGGGCAGTAGTGGGAAAGGAGGCAGCAGGAACAACCTGGTGTCTGCTTAGGAACATAATATGTGTGCCTTCACTAGCACCTGTTAGTATCTGGAAGGGCCCAGCTGAAGACATAGAAATATAGGGAGCTATGCAGCAGCTGCAGCTCTGACTGCAATAGACACGACACCTGTTCCTCCTGCTAACTTTCCTGCTATGCAGAGAGGCTCTTCCAGTCTTTGGTGTCACATAGGAAACAAAAGGCTTGTGTAGAATAGCCTTTAGCTGTTATGTCTTGAGATATTTGTCCTTTCTATTGCTGCAATATCACTTGCTGTTCTGTTCCCCGGTTGTCTTATCTCACAGACAAGGTCCTCTAACTGATTAGCACAAGGATTCATTCCTCTTCATCCCACTCTCTTATTTCCAGTGCACTATATAAGCCACTAATTCCTTAAAAAAAGATAGAGATATGGAATAGAGATGGATACCCTGCTCTGGTAGTGAGTTGTGGAGTAACCTCATGCTGTGATTTTCTCAACTGCTCTTTAATTAATTATCACACTAATGGCAGTGCCTGCCAAAGTCAGCTAGCTGTCTTGCCAGACACATCTTTCAAAATGCAGTGCCAAGGGAGAGACATTCCAGCACCGTATTTGGGGTGGCGTGTAGGGGTGTGTAGTCCAAGTCCCCCATTCATTGGCCATGGGGCTGGTGTTCTGACCAACTGTGGTCCCCTCTTGCTTTTCCTCACATGGCTCCCAAGTCTTGCCTGCAGTAGGTTAAAGATGATGTCTGAAACTTTTGTGAGGTTACGAAAATGTGCAAGGGCATGGGGGAGAAGGAGAGAGAGAGAAGAGATTTTGCCTGACTGAAGGTGCTCAGTACTAGCAGTGCTCAGGTGCCTGTAAGGGCAGAAGAAAGTTCCTGCATTTTGCCAGCAGTGTGCCTGGGAGAGAGTCTTCAGCATCCCCTGTTCTCTCATGTTCTTCTCCTGCAATTTGCACATCTATATCTCTAACCCTGGGAAGAGAGCCTTCTCACACAGGTCCCAGCCTGGCAGCCTGTGTTCCTGCTTGCCAAGGGGAGAGCGAGTAGGATGAGGGAGCAATGCACAGCAACACCACCGTGGGAAAATGAATGTGTCATTTCCGTCACAAGGAATGTATCAGGGAAGAGAATCCACTTCTCTGGCCTCTGGGCTATCCAACGAGGAAGAGGATAATTGCAGGCTCTCTGCTTTTCCTTTATTTCACTCTACAAGGCTGACAGATGGTGTGTGGTGCAGCCAAGGCTGGATTCCAACTTGTATCTCCTTTAGTTGCTTGCAACTTACTGAGAACAGATTCATCCTTGGGCTGACATTTCCATCTCATCCCAAAGGGGATTTGTTTTAATTTTCATTTAAAGTTTTGGCTGACTTAGCATTGCTTTTCTGGAGTTTTGCAACTGGTAAGTAAAAACGCCTCCTTGGCCCAACACTCCTGCTGTGGACATCCAAACCCACTGCTCATGGAATGAGGGTGCGCTCCTCAAAGGATAGCTCAGCCCACTGCAGTCAAAGCACACTTTTGCAATGCCTCCAGGATCTACAGAGAAATCCCGCAGTGATTTTGTGTTCCTAACATTTATAGTTATCAATGTTACTTCTCATGAAGGTTTAAAAGATTTCAAGCAAACCCTGAGTTCAGTTCATGATCTGCCTTCACACTATGACCAGAACACATAGGCTGAGTACATACACACAGTAAAATTTCCCTGAGTCATCTGTTCTATTTGCCACAAGTAAGCAAACAAGAAATAGTATTTATTTCCACCTACTTCTTTTGTTGTATTACTTCACCATCCTGACAAGTATGCTGACATTTTCAGGAACATGTGCAGCTGTGGTCACTGTCCCATAGATACTCTTGCCAAAACTAAGAGATGGCAACAAAAAGGAAGAGGAGAAGGGGAGAGAAAGAACAAGGGCCACAGCGATAAGATCTCACTATTCATCCATCAACTCCAAACACAATGCAAACTATGGGAGCAACCTGAAAAATGGCTAACCAGAGACTCTGGTCATGGAAATCTTCAGACCCCCCAGACAGGATTCTCCAGGTTGGAAAATCACATTTTCCCTGGGGGTCTCTTTTTTAGACACAGCTTGCGAGGGAAGTAGGCATCAAGTACATCAACTTGGCCTCCAGGGCACTAAATGATGGCATGAGTGTCAGCTACAGCCACAAATCTGGCAAAGCCTTTTTCTGTTTTTAAAGTTGCAATGTGCTCAGTTTGTCACATTTACTGTGCGAGTCATGTGCCTGTCATTGAAGACATTGCTACATAATACACCACAGAAAAGGCATGTTCCAGCTCCTGCTGGAGTCCAGGGGCATCAGCTCTGCGTATCAAGGGCAGCCTTGGTAGCAGAAAGTACAGCCAGTCTACTTCAGGGTCCTCTCCACCAGCCAGGGCACACACAGAGCAGATAGAAACTTGGCTGATTTGATGGTCTCTGACACCACCTTCCTCCTGACTCACTTCGGCTGTTCCTCAGCACTCCCGTGGGATCCTAGCAGGCAGCAATGGGGATCGAGGTGAGAGGAGCCACCCTCTGCAGCCCCTGAGGCCATGTGTAAGCACTTTACAGGAGAGTGAGAAGCTGAGGCAACAAAGATTGAAATGGCTTGCCCCAAGGCTGTGTACAAAGTGAGGAGCATAAAGAAACCCAAAGCACAGACTGCCCTCAGCAGGGCAGGCCCCCCACTTAATGTCCTTCCTAAGGGATGTAAAACCAGAATAATAATAATAATAATAAAATGGAAAAGGGGGAAAAGCATTTTCTGCTTCCATCTCCTCTGGAAGACACAGATATCAGGCTCCACCAGTACCTTCATCTCCTCCACACCCTCATCTCTCAGAGAGTCTTGGGAAATTTTCGTTTTCATGTATAGTGGTGAAAAAATAGCCATGTGTGTTTATACACAAGTCTGCAGTTGTTCAGGACATCAAACAAAAATAGTTATTCTTATAAACGGTCCTGTTTTTCTACTATGGCAGCCACCTGACTAAATGTCCCTGTGTTTAAAGTTATAAAGAGACCATTTGAGGGATCACTAAAAGGCTTAGAAATCTCCAAGGATCAGACTCCAGGCATGAATTAGGTAATGGTCACATTAACAGAGCCTGTTTTTCCAAAGCAGCTGATAACATTGTAACTACCAATCTATGACATAAATTTGCCCCAGGAAACAAGCAAAATAGCTTAGTGTGTTGTTTCAAATTACTTATCCTGAGGGAATTTTAAGAATTCCTGTTAAATAATTAGGGACATGTGAACTTGATTTTAGATCTGTCTGATGCCATGAGAACTCTGGGAATGCAGCTCTTTTAATATATTGGTTCCTTTGTTATTGAGTGAATTTCTTCCTCAAATTTTCCAGTGTCAGGATTTAAAGTCATTCACATCCCTAAGTATTATTTAATATTGGTATAAGAACTGAGGCTTCCAGTCCTTTGCATGTAGGAACATAAAAATGCATTTTTCAACCTGAGACAAACATAAAAATATTTTTTTTAACCTAAAACTCATTGGTAAATAAAATCACATGAAGTTCCCCATTAACACAGTCTTGTGGACTCAGGCAACTGAGGTGGGGCCGCGGAGGCAGTGAAAACTCTCTTTAACTAAGTGGGAACGTCCCAGGAACACGTCTGCTTTGCTCTTGGAAGTGGACCCTCGCACCAGCCACTCACCAGCCCCCCTGGACCAAAGCTGAGCTTCTGCTGGGCACAGGAGCACACCACAGGTTCGGTGCTGCCTCAGCCAACACACCCACAGCGCATCAAGGCCTGTGTGCTGAAGCTAGGCTTTTCTTCTCCAGTGAAAAGAAATCATTAACTCTCCACTGCTGATTTATATTTTCCTCCAAGCATTTTCCTGAGGCCACTTTGATGTAAACCTGACAAAATCTTCTTTTGCACAAGATTTCCCACAGACTGCCAAATGGCCTCAGCCTTCTGGGCGCTCAGTCTTACCAATCAGCTCTCATTTGATGCCTTAACTTGCCTCCAGTCTTGGACCAAACATGCACTTTCTCATCTAGGAGCTGTAGCACAGATTTCTAAGCAAAAGGTACTTTCTGTCTCTTCCACCTGCTCACATAGCTCCTAACAGAGGTGACTTTTTCCAAGGAAATCTGCATTTTTTTTTACCAATCACTCTGAAGATGTTTGGCTGCTTGATGCTTATGCACCCTGAAGACCAAAATGAGGACTCTATTCAGTAGCAGTCCTGACCTAGATGTGATCCCGAGTTCTTAGAAATGCCACTAAACCTACTCTAAGTGCTGCCACAGAAAACATGATGAGAGGCTGGGAATGGGATGACACTGCCCCTTCCCACTGGAGAGGCTGGATGTGCATGAGCCCAGCCCATGCACATACCTTGTGGTGTTCCATCACAAGGAGAAGCAAAGGTGCATGCGACTGTATGCATGTCCTGTGGCTTTCTAGAAGTCCTACTTATGGTTGAAGTGTGGGGGTTGAACTGACAGGCCTGAGAAGAAACTACAGAAATCACGAACAGCAAAAAGAGTGAATACTACTGAGTCTAGCTTAAAAACTGCTAGGCTTTCTTTGTTTTGTTTCAAAGGACAAATGCTGAGGTAATTTTTATTTGCCTTCTGGTCTTTAAGGTTTAACATTCTCAGCATCAAACCCTCCTTTGTGGCCATGAAGGCTAAATATTTACTCATCTGTAATGCAAGCTCTGAGTCGTAAGCAATTGTGGGACTGGAAGGAGAGTCTTACATAAACTACCTGCTTCTATAAAATATGCCCTCATTCCTGAAAGATTCAATCCCTTTTAGGACTAGTGAACAGTTCATAAGCTGCCACTGATTTTCTCTTGTTTGCTAATCTCTCTTTTATCATTTATTTATGTTGATGAGAAAATTAGTGGAAAACTACTCTCTGACTGCTTCAGTAGTTCATATCTGGGTATTGTGGTTTATCATCTCAGCCAAGCAGGGTTGAGTTTTTTAAATTGTTGTATTTATTTGCCTGTATTTCTTTTCCTTAACAGTCTTGAGAGTGGAAAAAAAAAGAAAAAAAAGCTTCGTAAAAGGAAAAAAATAGCCTGAGAGGAGTTCCATTATTGAACATGGTAAAACCAGTTCCTATATGAAGTTTTCCTTTCACAAGAGAGATCTTAAAAAATTCTTTTCTTGTGTTTTAGGGGCATTACAGAACTTTGATTAGAGGGAAAAACTACCCTGTGAGTTGCTTTGCAAGCAATTGAAGAGGACAGTCCTATACTGTTTGGTTCTGGCCTGTCACCTTTATTCCTTCCAAGATAAAGAAGAGACAGACAACAGAGCAAACAAAGCTAATGGATGAAGGCAAATTTGGGGCTGATTAGGCATGGTAAAGGAAGGACTCAGTGCTCCATGGATAATTCATGATGAAACAGCTGCAGGCTTCTCTTTTGAGGCAGAAGTAGAGCTCAGCAAAGTATTTTCAGCCTAAATAGTTCTTGGCTTTGAAGAGTTAGGCTATGACTCAATCACAGTATTTTGCAGTTTTGGGTTGAATTAACTAAATTGCTCATGATTAAAAAGTAATTCCATTCAACCTTTTTTGTTTTGACACTTTTAAAGCAAAACACTGATTTTTAAAAATTTCTGATTTATGATCTCCCTTTAAAATTGCTTTTAAAAGGTAAAAATGGAAATGACCACCCAGCCCTTGAAATTAAATTTGAATAATGAACAATTTTTTACTTAATTGGATTTTATTTTATTTTATTTTATTTTATTTTATTTTATTTTATTTTATTTTATTTTATTTTATTTTATTTTATTTTATTTTATTTTATTTTATTT
>VZDJ01000187.1:2496907-2667391 GCA_008694505.1 Cyanoderma ruficeps | reverse complement strand
AAAAAAAAAAGTAGAATTTTTAAACATATTTTTATCAAAAATGAAATGTATCCCCAAATAGTAATTTCCACAGCTTTATAATATCAGCATAAATTTTTAGAATTCTGGAAACAGAGTCTGAAAATGCAAAAACATGAAAAACATAAATGACAATTCATAATTTGGTACCTGTGTAATTGTTGCATTTGCTGTCTGTGAAATAGTGCTTTCTTCTGGAATAACACACTAAATACCATTTAAGTTAGCTCTAATTAGCTACTAGTAACTTTGCAATATCTGGCAGTGAAGGTTTCCTTACAGTGAAACAAGATCGTTTACTATATGGCTTTTTTCCTGGCCAGATTGCCCTCCTTCTACAATGATGGGTTTACACGTGTGGAAACAATGTCTGGTATCTCCTTGAAGAGGAATTACTGATTACTCTGAAAGGGTTTGCAAGAGAACAGGCTCATTTCTCCCAGCCCAGCCTGTTGGTAGGTTTTGGTGCTGTTGAAGCACAGGGCTGGGAGCATTGATTGACTTTAGCAGGGAACAGTATTAGTTTCCTCTTGGCAGCCTGCTGAAATATGTCAGTGTGTGTATCTGTGTCTGGTTACTCCTTCTGCTGCACTCACTGATCCTCAGTGAGAGATGCCTTTCCCCAGTTCTTTTATCATGGTTGAATGCAGGCATAGAGAGCAAGAGACTGACAGCAATGATTTATTTCCTCGCTACCTGTCATCCAATGACCACAGCATGCATTGTGGAAGTTAAGTTTCCAAAACCTCTGCAGGCTGGGTTGCCCCAGGAACAGAAGAAAGGAAACAGTCTGCAGGAAGAGGACTCTTCCATCTTGAAACACTGCAAGTGAAATTTATACGGACAATTCCCTAGGAGGTTATGGCCTCCAGGATCACGTGAAGTATAAAACAGCTGATGAATCCAGTGTGGGTGGAGGCACTTACTGCTTTGTGTCAGCTGGCTAACTAATGTTAGTCAAGCAGAATGGTGTAGCTGCCAGCCCTCCCCTAAGCACCTATTCTGGAGGCAAAATTTTGGACTACACATGGGGTGGTACAGTCTCGTCCATCTATCAGCCCCTGTTGTGTACAAAAAGTCCCGAGGTGCATACACCAACCTTTGTGAAATGTGCCATGAAAAAAAAAAGATTCTGAAGTTCCAGCAACTCCAACTCTAAAAAGGAAGATTCATGCAGATAGTTGCCAGTTTCTATGGCAAATAATTCTTACAACATCTGTATAGCACAAAAGTGGCTTCCCATCTACCTAACAGGAATTCAAGAAGGATCAATTCATTAGCTTTGTGTGTTATGCTGCACAAGCTGGAAAGATGTCTCATTTTTAAAACACTCCAGATATGTGATCAACCAGGGGACATGAAAAAGGATTTGTTTCTTGCTAAATTTAAAAATCCTGCTGAGAATAAAAATATGTACATTGTAAATTAAGTTTTTGAGTTCTTCCTCATGTACCAAATGTTCATCTGTTCTCATAGAGGTCTGTATTGCAGGAATACACCCCTTTTTCTAATTTTTTTCTTGTGCTGATCACTTTTTTCCTGCCTTTCCTGTTCTCGCTTAAGAACATCCTTCTCTTTCAACACAGTAAAGCCAAACTTGTGCTTAAGGGTCTTCGCACTTGGGTAAACTATCTTAGTAAATTACTGCATAATAACCCAAGAGAATCAGGCCCATTCCCCTCTAGCCTTGAACTTGCTTAAACCCCAGCCTGATTTTTTGCCAAGACCTTACACGATCCTTTCTCTATCTACACCCACATTGACTGGAAAATTAACCTCTTCCCCAAGGATAGAGAAGGGCTATATCAGTCCCTTGGGAGTCCAGTAATGACCTTTTTAAAAGTTAGAGACCTTTCCTGCATGACACAATACCCTGGAGAGAGTACACAGTTGAAATTGCATGAACTGTGCTTGCAGTGCAGCCAGCCTTGCCAAGTGATGGCTAAATAGAACCCAGCATCCACCCCAGAGGATTATCTACATCCTGAAAACCCCATTTCTCTGTGGTGAATCTGGCAACCGGTGCGGCTTTGGAGACAAGTATTTGAGTCAGGGTTGATGTGCACACCACAGACTGAAAACACTCCATTGTAAAACTACTCCTTGAATACAGCTACAGCATGTCCTCACCCCCTTCTGAGACTTCTCATTCATTTATTGGGTCTGGGCATTTTGATTGTCTCAAGTGTTTGTATCTGTTTCCACATGGGCATATGGGAGCAACTCGCTGGGTTATCGGATACCTTCCCTGTGAAACCTCATCATGGGTTTCAAGGAGGGCCTCTGAAGTGCTTTATGTGCTTACACAGAAATATCCCCATCCAGCACAGACTTACTACAGCAAAGCATTTCTGTGCACCCTGACTGAAAACACATCAACCTTATAAGACTTTGGTTGACTGAAGACCACCCAGTGAAGTCTGCTGAGAAATAAGCAGAAAACAGCAGTCTGAATATCATGTCTTGCATGTTTTTCCCTCTCTTCCCCCACAGAGGGCCAGTACTCACCACTTTAAGCCCTTCCAAGCCCCAAAGTGTCATGGCAAGTAGCCAGCACCACAGCCCTTCCCACTCACGTGTTCAGCCATGGGAACCCCGAGAGAGTCAACTGGAACCACTCTCTGGGAGAAAGATAACTCTGTTGCTATCCCATCACCTACTGAAGTCCCTACCACCAACTTTTGGCTGTTGCATTCTAAATTTTTCCCTTGCTCCTTGTCCCTTTGGTATATAGTTCAACCCCCAGAAAGTCAAACACAAGCCCTAATTCAGCCAGAGGAAAGTTCCAGTTGTTTTTCTTAGATTACACACAGGATTTGATGAGCTGGAAAACAAAGCAATTTTAGAGCCTCATCCAACTCAGAGAGTTCTCCCACTGTATTCTGTGTGAAATTGGATGTCAAGACACAGATCTCATACTGAGAGATGAGAGGTTTCGCAGTTTGTTAGGGGAACCCTTGACACCCATTTACTTCTAAACTGGGCACCTAAATCCATTAACTATTATGGAAGAACTCCACATCACTAGACAGTATCAAAAGCAAACAGGCCATTAAGGAAGGAACTGTTTGCAGGAAAAGCATGGGAGTTCCTGTGTATTCCAGACTGGGTGTTCAGACGTGAGTGTTAAAAGGGCACACAGTTCTGAAAGATCTGTTTCTGGTTTTCCATGCCCTTGACAAGGAGCTCAAGAGCATTCCTGTTATACCAGATGAGAGCAGGGGAAATACTAAGAAATTAAAAAAGTGTTTGCAGCTCCAATACATACATCATTAGATACAAAAGATAAAGGAAGAACCCTCTTGGCAGCTAATGACAAGACAGCAAGTTAAAGGCAAAGGGGGGCAGGTGTTCCCATAAGTCAGTATCATGTGAAATGTGAAAGAACAAAAATCTTCAAACAGAAGACAGTATTGTACTACAGAAGTAACCAAACTATTGTGAAAATTCAGGAAAGAACAGCATGAATTGGTTAATTTTGCAATAGGACATAAACTCCTACTGTTCATCCCTAGTGTACAGTTAGGAAAAGACAGTATTACACAAATTATGAAACATATTGCTAGTCCTGGTCTATTTTCAATTTTCTTCATTATTACTTAAATTAAATGCAAGCTAAGAAGTTCAGAAATATTTCTTAATATGTTTTTGCTTCAGGAAGGTCACTTGCTGCATGAGAATTTATTCCAATGGAGTTGATTAGTATCTAACACACAATTTAGAACAATTTACCATTTTACATCCTGCAGCTCTCCTCAGCCATCAGGTTCTCACCATAACCAAATTGAACCTAGACAACTTCCTATACTGTGGATAAAACACAGTTTAAGCCTTAGGGCTACTTGAAGCAAGCAATCCCTGTCCTGAAGCAAGTAATCCCAAATCCTACCTTCAGTTCAGGTACCAAGTTCAATATTGAGATTGTGAAATTCTCTGGAGTAATTGTGCCTCATATCTTTTCTCAGAGGCATCCCCTGCATGTCTTGGTTATGGACATTTCAGTCTGCAGGAAGGAACAGATGTGGCTTTTCAGTGAATACTGGGTATATTTTTTCTGGTGAGCTGTTGAAGAATTTGTGGCCTTCAGGAACTGAAATACATTCATACAGTCCTAAAAAGGTGCTGAAAGACTATATGACATGACCCTGGAAGGAGAAAGGATAGCATAGGGCAAATCTTAATTTCAAACTTAATCTGAAAGACCTCAGTCACTAAAACCCCTGACACATCAGCATCAAGTAATGTTCATTATGGACAAAAGCTCTTGTACCACTTTCCCCCACTCTAGGGCCACAAACACGCTCAAGATAGGTGAAACTTCATTATGCCTCAGTTTCCTCCCTTGGGTCTTCGATCTACAGATACATAGAGGTCCACAGCACTACACAGCTGAGGTTCCTGGCCAACTGGTATTTCTAGGAGCAGAGCAATCACAGGCATATTCAGTGTGCATTCTTGCACTACTATGAAACACACAGCTCTTTGCCAAACACAGCCATGGCAACTCCTTAGCATATATAGCTAATAATAGCTAATATGGCCTTAGAAGGACTTACTCCTTAACTGGAGGAGAAAAACCCCTGAAACCCAGTCCAAAGGAACCCCATTGCTCATGGAGTGGTTTGGTAAGAAGTTGGGTCTGTGATTTTGTGTTCAAGAAAACTAGACCTCGTGGACATTGAAAAACTATTTCACTATGTGTCTATCATGTGAAAATAATAGAAAGAGGACCCTGGTCTCAGACAGAACCTCCAAGTTCCAGCATGGCACAACCAGCAGTATCTGGCACAACTCAGGTCAATGCCAGTGCTTGCTAACAGGCTATAAAAGGAAGAAAAGATTTTTGAAGTTCATTGAGAAGTTCATTGACTAGAGGTACAAAAAACTCCCAAGGCCCTTCTCTGTTGTATATCCTGACCAGCTTCTTCTTTCTTCTAATGTAGAAATACCCATTGTCTGCAAATCCAATAGTCACACAGTCTTTCAGGACACAATGTTTGAACAGTTTGTCATTTTCTGCTGTTGGCTGGATTTTTTTTTTAATTTTCAGGACTCAAGAGAGGTCCTAAGGAGATGTGTATTCTGGACATATCAAACAGCAGAACAGGCTCCCAGACAAGTCTGAGGAGGAGACATCACATGTTTTGTGCTGCTGCTGCCTCAGGACTCTCTTAATCAAAGAAAAAGGCCCATCCACAGAAGACTGACCAGTGAGATTTGTAGCCAAGAGCATTATGGCCGCAGGTGGAGGAGCTGGATTCCCCAACTGTAGACAAAAAAAATGGGCATGATATAGAATATGGAAATTATGAGCCATGGGGGCTAATTTCCTCATAACTCCTCCAATGTCAGAGAACAAAATTATGCAAGAAAAAATTTGTAATGTATATCAAAGGGCTAGCTTTGGTAAATTGTACCTTGCAGTCAATAGTTTGTGAATCCTGTGGGCCCACAGGTGCCATACCAGATCTGCCTATTTTGAGTAAAGGGTTTGGACACCCTAGGAATATCTAAAACATTGCTGGGTACATGTGTTTAGGAATCTGAATCACCCTCAAATTTTCTTTGAGAGTCAGCAACCAAAAATGGTAAAATGACTACGTAAGAAGACAGTCTGAATCCACTCGGGAGAACATCCCACATCTTGTCATACATCACTTTCCAAGAAGAATAGACTCCAGTGCTTTGCCACAATTTAAAAATAAATCATGAAAATGTAATGTAAGTAGGCTCCCTAGAAATCATATATAATGGAATAAAAAAATCTTTTAATTCACAGTGAACATCACCTGATGCTAATTATATTCGTCACTCAGAAATCTTCATTCTGGAATAAAGGAATATTATGAAACAAACTGAAAGGTATTTAATAATGGTCATCTGATAAGGAAATGTATTCTCCATGTCTTGCTCTTGCTGCACAGTAGGGCCAAAATCATCACCTCTTGTCAGCAATTTCAGGCAAGAGGTAGAACACAAAACCTTTCAGGTATGGGTGAAGAGAAAGAGATCCTAAAGTCACTGTCTGTGTTTTCAGGATTCCTGATGATTTCCACATTAGGTTCATCTTCCAGATAAGCCACATTCCTACTCCATCAAGACCAAAAGTGGCATCTCACTGGGATAGATCAAAGATCCCAGTGGCATAGGAGAGACTATGCAAGGCCTGGTCCATTAGAGCTATTTGAACTCCTGAAAGAGCAGACATGCACTCTAACAAGCCGTTCCTAATCAGAAAATAGGGACAGCAGGAGAAGACCAGTGTAGAGTCAGGAATGGCCTGTTTGCCTTTGCCCTGCATATCATGCAATCAATATTCCATATTTGCCCAATATTCCATATTTGTGTCAGCTGCCCTGCATAGTTCAAAAAACAGTGGTCTACCTGCTGTGCAAACAAAGGCAGAGTCCTCTTGGTTACTGGAGGTAGAGCACTGGCATGTGGTGCTGTGCAGTGTTCCAGAGCCAGATTAGACCTGGTTCTCATTCAGTGAGCTGCTCAACATTTTTGTGCAGTGTCCTCTGGCAGCAGGGGAATCACACAGTCTCCCATCAGCATGCTCAGAGGACAACATATGACAACAATGTGCACATCCCAACATGCCACATGGTGACACAGAAATGGATGGATAAAAGTTGTTCCTAGACCTCCACTTCCCTAAGCCAGCATGAACAGAAAGATGGTTAGCCCTTTGCTTGAGACAAGAGTCCAGGGTGATCTAGGCCACGTCACATATCCTGTCCATTTCAGAATATATCCATGTCTTCTCATGAACAGCCAAAGGATATGTCTTCTGCTCATAAATCTAATCTACTGGTGTTGAGCTCTCTGAGTCCTCCAGGAGACTCCTTGTCCACAAAGAGATAAGAGATGCTGAAATTTACCCTGGAGTCTTGTATGTGTCTGTGCAATTTTTCCTGGATGCAAGACAATATTGAAGGCAGTTTGCACTTAGACTTCCAATTGCCTTTGTGCTGCTTGCCTTTCTCCTCATACACCACCCCTCTTCCAGTAGCCTGTAGGAAGCCAG
Source organism: Cyanoderma ruficeps (assembly GCA_008694505.1). Classification (NCBI taxonomy): domain Eukaryota; kingdom Metazoa; phylum Chordata; class Aves; order Passeriformes; family Timaliidae; genus Cyanoderma; species Cyanoderma ruficeps. The sequence continues at coordinate 2,660,343 of VZDJ01000187.1, read as the reverse complement.
CTCCTGTGATGATGTCATAACCATCCCCAGCCTGCCAATCTGTCTTTCCTGGAGTGCTGATTCTTAGCAAAGCTGCATTTGCAGTGCCAGGAACTTTCAACATCCACTTGGAAAAATCTCTCCAGTCCTATTATTACAAAGAGATGATGTCCCATGTGCTATATTTGCAGGACAGGAAATGGTTATCCATTGGGAGAAAGATGGCAAGGCCACCTTTGTCAATCTGTGTAATGGAGTGACATAACATGATTGCAGTCAGGGCTACAACCCAGCACAAGACAGAGCTGTAATTGCCAATGGCAAGGCTCCATTGAGCAGACTACATCAGCACACCACTGTAGAAGTAGCAAGATCATGGACTGCTGTTCTATCATATCATAGACATGCCACCTTGTTCACAAATTTATCATGTTATGGCATAAAAGTACCTAGTTCTTTTGCTCCTGTAATTTCAGCAGGGAAGCGCTAAGACAACTTCATTCCTCTTGGGGATAGAAACCAGACTGATTTCCAGCCAAAATTTAGATGCTGGATTTGGAAGCTGTTGCAATGTTGGGAAGGGCCGTGACTTTCCAACTAGGTACTACTTCTAAAGGTTTGGCCAAATGTTTTGCTTAACTTTTGGGCATTTAAGAGAGTAAGCAATGCCACCTACTGGCACCAAAAAGGAGAACTTAACTACTACAGTGGGCTGGTGTGATGGAAAGATCATAAAGGAGAAGGCTGTCACTGTTCTTCAGATGGTCTTTTGCAGCTGAAAGCGAGGTGGAGGCAAACAGGAGCTTTTCTCCTGTAACAAGTGTTACTCGGTTAAGCTCAGTAGGAAACCTTTAGGAGTTGAGTCACTTGCTTTCACCATTTGAGAATGAATAATAAGTAAAGTAGCATCTAGACCTGGTGTTGATGTGGAGCCTGCATGCCAAGGCAGTCCCTGAACTTCCCCAGAAGGTGAACAAGCAATGATTAGGTGAAATTACACACTTGCCTAGCAAAATTCGTGGATGAGTGCAAACTAGGTGTAGGAGAAGTCTCTGAGGAAGGCAAGGATCTCATACAGTTTCAGGGATCAGGACTTCAAGGATCAGGACTTCATTTCAGAAGGAGAAGTCATAAATGGAAATTTTAGGCTATGCCTCAAATACTTAATGGCTTGGTGGATGGGCAAGTGAGTCCACTCTCATAATAACACGGATGCAGAGAGATTTGCAAATAATAGGCTTAGATCACACGAAGAGAAATAACAAAGCCTGTAACTAAACTACAGGATATTCCAGAGGCAACCACCACTGTTTTTGTGGGTTCCCCCATCCTGTGTCCAGCTGTCAGGTGCACCGAGGCAAGCACTTACACAAGAATTAGTGCATCAGTGGAGAACATTTCCAAGGTGCTGATTATTTCCCAGCCCTGCTCACTCCAAGGACGTCCAAGGAGCAGGGATTTCAAAAACCCAAGAGAACACTGCCAGGAGCCAAGCCAGAGAGCAAAGGTGAGTGCCAGTACTGAAGAAGCCCTGGAAAGGCAGACTTCCTACTTCTCCCCTAGCGGCGGCCATGCTGCTTTTCCATGACCCTGTTAAAGGCAGCTCTGACCATTTTGTTAGCTCCTGTTCTTGCAAGCACAAGTGGTGGCCACAGACACCCACCTCAGAGCCAGTCCTATGCCCCTGGCTGCACTCAAGAAGGACTTTTCCCCTGGTTTGCCAATGTTTCCTTTCCCCACCCTCCTTTATGCCCATGGCATGGATAGTCAAGTTGTAGCAGGGATATACACAAAGCCAGTATGTGAGCACAGGACAAGAATAGGTCCTTTGACTCACTGGCTGAGTGAAAGCACACAAATATTTGTCCAGCTTCTGAAGTAAAAAAACGAATGTCAGATCTAGAAAAGGGTGTTCTTCTTTGCCTGGGCTTTCGGTGGGTGTTTTAAAACAAGGGATAGTGGTGCTGCAGAAGCATACCCTCTGACTATGCCCCATGCTCAAAGAGAGACAGGCAGCACCACGCAGTTTGCAAAGATCTGAGACAACTAGAGACACATTGGGAAAAAGGTTGCAGTGACCCCAGGGCTGTGACCAGCCTGCTGCAGAGGTGACATACAGCAGTGCCTGGACTCAGTGATCTTGGATCTCAGTGATCTTAGAGGCCTTTTCCAACCCTAGTGATCCTGTGATTCTATCTATGCTAGCTTACAAGAAGAACATACCTGCTTTTGTTCCTCTCAGACAGAGGCTTGTCAGCACTGGTCACAGCATGCCAGAATTCCTTACTCCCCAGAAATCCTTCTGGGTGGCCACCATTCTTCCAGTGCTTTCAGGTCCCACTACCTTCTGTTACTGTGACCATTGGGAGTGATATTGTCAGAGCTGCCTAAACATCCAGACTAGGGCAGCAGCCAATGATGATGCACTACCACCAACAAGGTCTTTTTTTCCTAAAGGTTTCCATATGGCAAGCACTGGGAGTCTGCAGCCTGAACAGCACTGCTTATGAAACCTACAATCATAAAACTGTAAGGACTGCTCCATCTTTTGTGTTGGCGCCCCTGCCCCATACTCTGTCCACTTCAGTGGCCTGGCCAATATGTACAGCTAGAATAATCAACAAAAGTGCCACTGGGTCCACGGAAAATCCTTCTTCTTGCATTTTGGACATACAGAAGATCAAGCCTTATGGCATCTTGCTAATGGTTGCTGGCATCCACCTGCAACAGGAAAAAACCCTGAGGTGTTGCAAGTAGTGAACTCAGAAACACATACAGCAAAATAAAGCACCAAGCTGTAACAATGAGGTGGTACCACAGAAGCAGAGTAGCATGTGGTACATGAGACCCTACCAGCTGCTGTCAGTCCTTGCAGCTGGTGTATCTTTGGCTGCAGGTGTACATTCTGCTCTCTTCCCTGAAAAATTAATGATAGAACTAAAACACCCGTATTTCATAGATATAGGTTTTCTTCTTCCAGTACCCTGGCTTGATCCTGCCCAGTGTTTTTTCATAATTTTTCTGCTTATCCTTAATAGGAGAAATTAATAGATGAGCAATGAAGTAAAAATGGTCCCAGGGAAAAACAGAGGAACACTGACACACCTCAGTGACTAAAAAGACAGAGTAAAACATATGAGGTCACATAATTTTACACAGTGCAGGGTCTTCATATTGTACTACAGATGTAGTTTAATAAACTGAACATTAAGTCAAGTGCATACAGATAGTTCATTGTTGCTGAATTCCCTGTTCAGCTCTTGTGAATATTTTGTGATACTAGACCCTACACAAGTTAATAAATTAGAAGAGATTACAATTAATTGCTGTTTAAATGGCTGAGATTGAAGGCATCTTTGTAGAAGCATTCACCTTCTCCCCTGCCACCTGTTCCTGAAATAATTAGTTGCAAAGGAAAAAAAAATTAACAAGCAAACAAAAAGATATAAAATCTGAAAGACTACAAGTCACAGCTTTTCTAAGACTCTTTTATTTTCACACCAGCTTCAGTTCAAATTCATTTAATCACAGGCTAAAATTACACTGAAGCCGAAGGAGTTGAAGTCATCCAGAATCAGCAGCCAGAATCATTGTAATAAAATAACTTATCCATGACACAAAGTGGATTTAGGCAGTGGTTTAGAAGAGATGGATTCATTTTCCTTCTCTGCCATATTATTTTCTTCATGGGCTAACACTCTTGGACATAATAGGATGTGTACCTCACAGCGTAGTTGTTCTAATGCTGCTTCAAGTCATTAGTGGTGCAGGATGAACTGTGCCTAAATGTACTGCTTCATTTCCAGTCCAATTACACCTTTCCAGGAGATGGAATGAGCATCTGACTACAGTGATGTCTTGAGTCACCTAAACCTAAACTAAAACCATATCATACTGAGAATACAGGTTAGGAGGGTGTTTGCACACTGTCAGGATAGGAAATAAAGTAGTATGGTAGTAGAGGAAACCTGTAGGCACACAGTTTGTGGTGATTGGGAATAGGTCTGTGGCCGAGCCTCATCCCTAATAGGTTACAACCGTGTAGGACAGGTGAACAATATTGAAGGTAAAGAAACATGGAATGCTGAGGTGTACCTGACCAGTCACAGAAGGGTAGATAAGGTGCACAGGTAGAATGCATGTAAGATAAAGGGTACAAAAGGCTGTACTAGAAAGCAATAAAATGCTGATGTTTGAAGCCTTCTTTGGTGTCAGTCCTATCTCCTCTGTCAGAAACCCAGACTACGACCCTTGTAAGCAATGAAGACAGCATGCTGTCAGAGAAAGTACAAAAACCTCTCTCTGAATGTAGGGGGGAGAGGAGCAGAAAGATTCCCCTTTTCCTTGCCCACAAGACAGCCTGGCAGAGCTGTGGCTCACCAGAGCTGTAGCAGAGCCTTCCACTCAGTGTCACCATCCAGGCCCTGGGTGACGTACCTTACACACACCAGTCTCCAGCAAAAGTACTCACTCTCAACAGCATTTAGGCACAAGCTCCACACAACTGTCTCTTTCATGATGGCATGTTGTGGGCAACCCAAAATGTCATTGTATTCCATATCTATCTGTGCCCAAAATTTTTTAGTCTCTCTGAGACCCTGCCAGGAAATGGATCTGGGTGGGCGGAGGGGAATGGTACTGCAGGGGCTTTTAAAGTCTGCTCAGACTAAAGTCAGCTCAGCTTCTTGTGCCACGTTATTTTTGCATTTTCGCTTATATTTACTCGTGTTTGTTCCTTACTGGTGAAAAGATACTGGCTGAACCTATAAAGAGAGGCAGCTCATTTGAGAATGTTCTCCTTTAAATTGTCTAAACCAAAGACATAGCATTTTGGACATGAAAACTCAGGCTATTCCCCCAATATTACTTCTGCCCAGCTGTTGTGCTCAACAGTACACCAATCTTGTCCACCTGTGAGGTTTGCAAGTGTACTGCCTTGTTGGGCTGATGTGTATGGATGTGCTGAGCTGCTGACAGACTGAGCTCAGCACCTACTGCAGTTCAGGAGCTCGCTTAGGATCTGGCAACACCCAATTAACTCCAGAAGGGAGACGGCATCAGCAGCAAGCTATCAAGTATACATCACCCATGGAGAGACTAAAAATCATGCACATAGACACCAAAAATCATGCATGTAGGGACCTCTCCAGACCAAACTGGCAAGCCATCCAGCCTTTACAAACAGCCAAGCATGGGCTCATACTGATTGTTTCACCATCACATATTCTTCCTGAATTTGGGAAAAGATTTCAGTTATGGTGCAAGAACAAGATCTACATACCTCAGTTCTTGGGAAAAAAACAAGGAATAATTAGTTCAACGCAGTGCCAGCAGAAATAATATCACCCACATATTTTCACTGCTGAGGGCAAGAAGAAGCTCAGGGTCATCCACCTGAAGCAAATTCACCCAGAGACCACTGTGGAGTCCAGAAAAAAAATGCAATGCTCTGTTCTGACTATCAGCACCAACTATTAAGAGCAGGATTTTGTGCCTCTGTAAAGTCTCTGCAGAGAAGCAAATTGTTTATCTGCACCCCACGTGAAGGAAACCAAAGGTGTAGTAACTGTTTGAGAACACTGTCCTTTAATGCCCATGAGCAGGAACATTGAGAAAACTAGAATGGCCATTTGAGGCCAAAACAAGAGCAGATGCCTGGTAGTGGGAAAGAGTGAGAGCTCAATCTGTTTAGCTTTTCAAGAAATAACTAAATAGACCATGACTGCACTGCAGAAGCACCTCTGCAGGACAGGAAATTCTGGATCCTGACAGGTTGTTTAATAAAGCAGAGAAAGGTACAACAGGAACCAATGGCTGGAAATCGAAGTCAGATATTTACAAAGGTGTTAGTAATATTTGGAAAATTAAGGCAAAATTAACCATTTGAGGGAGGTAACAAGGGCAGCACATTTAGACCCCTTCTGGGAGTGCAAAGCTTGCTTGGCTTATCCATTGTACTGACATACACATTAATGAGGCAATACAGGCAATGTAGTGCAAGTCTAAACGGTATCACAGCACCTCCATTGCACCTTCCCCACCTTTGATTTCCTTCACGCTATGCACCACTGGAAGTGAATGAGGGTGGACTGTTCAGTAGCACCATTACCAGGAAGCTTCTGTTTAGCCATTACAGCCCACTGTATCACTTTCCAGTTATAGCATGCTATCTTCCTTAAGGGATTTTTTTTTTAAAATTTCTTTTCTGTCCTCCCTTTTTAAAATGACAGAACACCTCCTGAAGCCCTGGAATCTTACCCATTTTCTTTTTCCTCATGGCTCTTGCTATGCTTTCCATGCTTCTGCTCTTAGGAGAGCAAACCTTTCCCAGTTCAGCCCTAACAAGTGAGAGAATGACACCTTCAGCTAATTTACATCTAAGTGAGCATTTGTCAGAGTAAAGAATAAAGGTCTTACTGTGCAAAATGGTTCCTGTGGCAGCACTAATCAATAGCTGCTTGATGGATTGCCTGCCAGGAGTTTTTCAGGCACATCATTTCAGCTGCTAGACTTTCTGCTTGCTCACTGCTTAACAAAATAAATAGACATGAATCATGGTATTTAACATAAAGCTCCAACTCAGAATCAAAGCTGTTTAAAATGCACAGTGGTTTGCCCTACTCCATCCTTCCCTTCCCTTTGCTCACAAACCATGTTAAGTCCCAGCTTCTCTGGAACAGGCACAAAGCTTGAATGATAACCTCTTCACCGAGGACTGCCTTTTCTTCTGCAATCAGTGATTGCATTCTCTATACAGCATTCCATTCCTCTTTGCCTTCTGAAACAGAAGCCATTTGGAGAAAAAAGAATGGAGATGTATGCCTGTGTGGCTGATGGGAGGCTGATATTTCACATATGGCTTTCTTAGCTACTATGATGCAATGGCACAAACTGTTCCCTCTGCTCCTGCACCCATTGTGCTACAAATCTGTGTGAAAGCTCCCATCACTGAACTGTCCCCATCCTGCATCAGATTTCAAAATATAAGAAGCACCAAGGAGCCAAATCTTTCAGAAGCAACTGGCTTCCCAGTAATAATGAATAAGTGTTTGGATCTCCAGAAATTTCTATTTCTGTTCAGAAACATCGTTTGTTTCAGATTTTTCTTAATCTGACTTTTAAATGGATAATGCTTTTCTTGAAACCTTGTACACCTACAGTCCACTAATAGCCTCAGAAAGGGTGAATAATCATAGCATCAACTTTTTTTGGCCAAAGAGAAATATCCAGCTTCATCTAGCAAGTTCTTCCCCCTCTTTTATCTTGCCAAGCCCATCAACACCCTGTAGCACAACTTGATCAGGTGGGAAGCTTGAAGTGATGTAGGATGTATAGTCAGGCTCTGAGTAATGACTCATGTCTCGCTGGTACTAACAGCAGCAAAAGACTTCCAGGCCACGGCTTGGGGCAAAGGATAAAGATGCCAGTGTTTCTCCCGTCCAGTTCCTGCTTTACCTTGCCCCTGCACTCTTTGTAAGCCTCCCCTCCTGCCCCCTCATCCACTGACAGCCAGAAAATGTGTCATGTTCCTCTGATCCAGATTTCTTCACAGCACTGAGTTTTGGTTCTTGCCCACTGCTCAGTACTTCAGCCCATTCTGCCTTTCAAGCCCTCTCCCAGAGCACCATCCCTTGGACTGCTACCAGTGTTTTTTGTATTCTGTCAAGACATTTTGAGTTCTGCTCTAGCACATTTAAGGGGCTCCTCCTTCTCCTCTCCCTCCCCATGGGCATTGATGGCTGCAGTCACCAATCCCTCATCCCTTCCATGACAAACAGGCCCATGCAGCCACCCAGAAGTGAGGTGAGCTCTTCATCCACCTCTGGGGAGCATTGCTCACTACTGCTCTGAGCCTTCTGACTCCTCCAGCAGCACTGGCAGAGCAGCACAGGCAAGTGCCAGGCAGGGTACTTGTTCTGTGAATCGTGCAGATCACACAGTTCCCTCCCTGTCTTGCAGCTGAACATGGGGGAGATTTCCCAGTCCTATGCAGCTCAGAGCAGCCAGGAGGGTGCCACTAGTGAGAGAGCTAACAGGGAGAAATTTGAATGCTGAATGCTGGAGTATCAGAAAGGATGAACCTCAGTAATCTGGGCTCAGATGAGAGCAGATATCTGAGCAACACAGCATTGCGGCTGTGCACCTGCAGAGTCCAGGAAGCTGGAAAATCCACAAGAGAATGATGAAGAGTGAATTTGGCAGGAAAGAGGTGCTGCACTCTGTTGCACCTCAGGATTTTGGAGCACAGCACTACACACTGGCATGCTGTGGGGCAGAAGACGCACACAAGACCTCAATGTTCCTGGGGCCGTGCATATTTAGTGCCGGGGCAATGTCATTGTGGAAAGTCAGAGGGGAAATCTAACTTTGGCAAGTTGATGGGTTACAGACATAGTTCAAGTCCACAAAGCATCAAGATGGACTTTCAGCTTGAAAGCTCTTCCTCTGCAACCCCACTTCACCATCTTCCACATATAAGGGAGGCAGCCCAAGGGATGTACATGGAAAGCTAGTAAGGGCATAGCACTGAGAGATATCGGAACTTGCATTGTCATCCTGCTGGGTGGAGTTCTTGTCTTATTTTTGACAATGCTACAAATACCTTATGGCTACATGGTGCATGAAGAGCACAGCATGGCACCTCTGTTTCAAGTGAAAAGCAGTTTAACTAGGCATAAGATGGGTCCCTTGAGGAATTTCCACTGGGGCTTTCCAAGCTCAAACATGTGGGAACTACAGGGTGATGTTTTCTGGACCAGCCTTTGTAAAAGCTGGGACTGCACTAAAGCACACAGTGCAGTCAGTCAGCTAATCTGTTGTCATCATGCGATGACAGATAAGTGCCAGTAATAATAACCCCATCCAGTGCTTTGCAGACTGAGCAGTGCTGGCTCTATCACATTATCAACAAGGTCATTCCTAGCCGTAGTATCAGGGATTATTTCTTATTTGTATCACCCAAGGAAAAATCATGTATTCAAAACACTTTGTTGTAGTTTTGGAAAATCCTTCAGTTTCCAGTATCCTTGTCCCTCCTCTTCAGCTTAGTTGTCACCTGACGTATCTATGTTTAATAATTTCTGTGTTAGCAAATTCTTTAAATTACACATAAAGAATTCAAAAACAGAGAAGAACTTGAGTATTTCATGTTAAAATTAAATGTTTTATGATTGCTTATAAAGTGAAATTAATAAGGAAACTGTAACAATGCTGTATAATTTACGCTGTGCTTAAGTAGAAAAACAGAAAGGCACTATGGCTTAGCTCTGTTTGAAGTTGTGCTTTCTCTTTCTCATCTGGCAGGATGGAAGTCCTAGGGCAGAACTGATAGGGCAAAATTGCTAGGGCAGAGCTAACCTCTACCCTCAATCAAAAGAGCTCCTATTTTTGTTTATTGTGAGTTAAACCAGCTTTAAGAACAGTTAACAGTAACAATCATCAGATCATAGGCAAATAGCCAGTATTTCTTTGTCTCTGTTTTTCTCTCTTTCCTAACTATTTTGTCTGCTAATCTTCATGCTCTCCAGCCAGTCAGTGCGCCCTGACCCGACTAAAATTTAATGGCAAAAAGTCCAATAAACCTCCACCCCTTCAATTTCAGTTTGGGCATGAATCTTTGGAACAAATCCACAGTCTGGAGGTATGGGAGGCCTACGCATTGCTTAGCATAGCAGAACTCTGAACTCAGATGATGACTGCTGCACAGGTGACCAAAAATACATCAGTTCTATTGCTTTGTCCAAAAATAGGGTTCTGCACTGAGTTAACAGAGCTGCACATGTAACAGAGATGTTAGCCAGAATTGCAGAGATTCAGCTAGTTGCTGAAGTCTTCCCTAATGACAATTCATAACTAAACAAGCTGAGAGCAATAATGAAGGATAAGACTAAGAAGGGATAATCTTCATAAAGGAGATCATAAAGCTGTCAAAGTACTGAAGGCAGCTAAAAAAGGAGTGTGACACAAAATGATTCTCTGCTTTTTCTGGAAAAGGGGAATTCACCTTCCAGATGTGCTCACTAATTCCTGTGTGACCCAGTTACTTAGGCTTTATGTCCTTTGTTTTCCTTGTAGAGGACATAGGGACAATAGCTCACGGAGAAGATACAACCTGATATGGTCAATTAGAACAACAACAAAAGCACTAAGGAGCACAGACAAGCAAAGAATTATAACACCAGTAATACCAGCAGGCAGAACAGTAACAACAAAAACCACAGTAGCATTACACCATTCGAGATGGGACAGTTCAAGAACTGTAGAAATTCACCAGGCCTCAAGGCGTACATGTTGAGGAAATATGGAATAAAAGTTGTACTTCAACATGAGGTACCTGAATGGAAAAGAAGGGGCCATGAGCCTTTTTTCTTCCTTCTCATTTTAGCACCCTGTGGCAAAATCAGGGTTCCATGGAGTTGAATGAGAAACCTGAAAATCCCATTACTTGGTGCAGGATTTGGTTTCCTTCATCTTTTTAAAGCTGTTTAAGTGAGAGACAGATCAGAGCAAAATAACAGGGGAAATTTTTGGGGTTTGGCACCCCAGTGAATTTCCAGTTTTTTTCCCCAAAATGCTCAATTCTCAGCTGATGAAAGCTAGTACACATTCTCTGTCTTTAGTACCTGAGTGATCTTTCCTTGAACTTCTGGGACCTGGGGTCAGTTGTTCCAACTGTGATTTCTGTAGCCAGAACTTTTAAGTCAAAATCCATAAATGCTTGATTCATTGGATACTTAAACCCCTCACATTCAAGGAATCAGCCTTGGTGAGTCAGAGGGAAAAGACTGCTCCTGTGATTGATCACACTAATGACTCAAAGCCCAAGTACTCGTTTGAACAAACTAAACTGTCCCCAGGGCTCATAAAACACCGTGCCAGGTGTTTCACATTAAAATCATACCAGTCTCTGAAAGCCAAGATGTTTGCAAAATATTAGGATTAATATTTATTGGTATTGAACGTACACAGCCAAAGCTCCTGCCTTGAAGAGTTTGCAGTTTAAGTAGTATAGGCAGAACTGGCAGGCACAAATGCAGCTCTGGCACAAATGCAGCTCTGGTATGCTCCTGGGGAAGCTGAGGGTGAAACCTCTGAAGCTCCTAGGCACAGAGGCAGATCACAGTGCAGCTGTGCTGGAGCTGATAGCTCCTACGAGGAGCCCCAGACTGCACTGTCAGCACTTAGGAGCCCCTGCAGGACTTCTGCAGCTCCTAACACTTGGCAAAAGAGGCCCTGTCAGTCACGCTGCACACTGAACTAAACATCAAGACACGTCTGATGAATCACAAGTGCAGCAAGAACTCAGAGGGCTGCAAAATACCTCCAGAGACTTGTTTGTGCCAGATTTCTTAAGAAGTTTGAATTAGCTAAAGAAGTGAATCAAACTGCTGTGGAATTTAAAAACTAGATTGAGCTTTTATGTCCGTATTTTGAAAAGGGAATCATCTTGTCTTGCTCTGGAAGCTACATGGAGGCCACCCTGCCTCTGAATTGGGAGATCCACCCCAGTATTCAGTGCAGTGTAGCTCATCCATTTTAAAAGCAAAATTACCTCAATTGAGGTGTAGCTTTTGTGGTGACATCACACATGGGAGTGGGGCAACCTTGACTCACAGTACAGTTCAGCATTATTTTCATGAAAATTGTCTCCACTGAATGCCATTGTGGCTTCAAAGGTTGGACAACTCATCTTACTTTCCTGACGTGTGGATTGTCGAGAAACAAAGAGAAACCAAATAAAAAGTGAGCAACCAAGTCAGTGTAAACCAAGAATGCCCACCATGACAGGCAGATACATATCCTGGGAACAATGCAACAGTCCCCAGTCTTCACACAATGGCAGTGTAAATGTTACAGCTGTGAGATCTAAGCACCAAATTGATTAGAAATGTGACATCTCAAAATCCCCAGTTCCAGTGCTTGTCAGCTGGATGGAGCCCAGTCCCTGAGGATGGAAAAAGGCAGAGCGGCTCACTGAAGTAAAGCCATACCCCAGGAGGAGCTGTCACAGATGAAGCTCCCAGGAAGGCTGAAGCTGGACCAGAAGCATGTGTCTTGCTGGCTGACGGAGTCCTTCACAAAAGAGGTTTCCCATCTACATCCAGAGATTCCCTTTATATTGCAGCCCAACATTCTGGTCTCTCAACCCTCTTCACTGCACTCAGAGGGTTATGTGCTCACCTACAAGGAAACAAGCAGGTAGGGATTATGTACCTTGAGCAGCTTCCTCTGTTCTTCACAGCTCTTCTCAGTTCCCAAAATTGGATGTTCAGGCCCCAAAAAGGATCTAGTGAAGGATGGTAAAAAAATTAGCCTGAAAGGAGTCTGGAGAGAGAAAGAAAGCAGCAGCAAAGGAAAACACAGCTCTGCAAGGTTTCAATGTACCAAGTCCCCATCATCTGCCTACGTTTTGCCCACACACCATTTAATCAGCGTGCCAGGGAGCCTGGCTCCCTGCCAGTGGGAATGCAGATTCTGACAATTTGTCCAAAGTGCAATCAGAAATTGCAGCTAAAAGGAAAGAGCACTTCATTTTTTGATTCTGCGTGTGTATGTATATGGGCCCTTTTTTCTGCCATGAAACAATTACAACCTCTAACTTCCGCCCACACTTCAGTTGCCTGAGAAACGCAGCGTGGGTATGGCTGTGGTAACAGGACTCAGGTTTTACACCATTCCTGCTATCATTGGCTGGCTGCAAGGCCCCCACAAAACTGTCCTGGCAGCTAGACACAGAAAGTACTCCTGTCTCAGGCACAGACCACTGCAAATTTCTGCCAAGGTGAGCATCTCTAGTGTCTTTATTACTCAGGTAATTATACTGCTAATGGCACTGGCTCCATCCATCCCTGTCTCAGTACTTGTACTTACAGAGTGCTCAGCACAGTTCAGCCCAGGATGGGATGGAACAGGAAGCAGAGCACACCAAGGGCTGGATATTATACATGCATTTCTGACAGGAGAGGAGTATTTTCTACACCCACCCTCACAGCAGCATCCCTGCCACCACCTTGATCAAAAAATCATTTCTTCTCAAAGGAGAGGGCACACATCTGTGCTGAAGACTGCATTTGCAGCAAGTGTTCAGTGGCACACATCTTGGTTTACAAGTCCCGACTGGAATTACCCTAAAAAGAAGTGATGTACTTTTTTTTGCACTGGACATTTGACAGAGGAGAGAATTGCCCAAGCCAACTTAAAATATTCACCTTCCGAAGAGGTGACAAAGCATACCTTTACTGCACTTCTGAGTGAGGTAGAGCAGAAAGATGATTTCTGGCTGAACAAAAACCATTTTCTTGGAGAGGCAGGAAGCAAACCATACCCACCCACCTAAACCACTTATCCTGAACAATCTTAGTATAGTGATGGTGGAAAAACCCACCCTTTAGCTGGGGTTTGGGTTTTCTTTCTGTCCTTTTGGCAAAGATGTGCCCCATCCAGCACACAGTGTGCAGCCCCAGGGATGCTGCTGTCTTCCAAGCTACTGGGTGCAGGGGGGAATATTTACCTTGGTTAACGCCGAGAAGTTCACCCCTGAAGGCCAGCACACAGCATGCTTTCCTGACCCTATGGCAGTATTCAAAATGCCTCTGCAAACAACAGGGGAATAAGAACTTTTCACCAAAGAGCACTCTGATAAAGGGAGGGGTTAGGAAACCTTCACAAGAGGCTGGTCCTTTCCTATTAATGGACAGTCTTTTCCAAGTGGTAAGTGAATCTGTGTACTGTTTGGTTGCCTCCCATTCTTTTTCTTTACTGTCTTGTTTGGTTTTTGTCTTACCTCTGGCTTTCAAATAAATCCTCTCCCTTTGGGCAAATCCTTCTTGCAATCTTCTTTCTCACAGTTTTTAGTCTTCGATGCTGCTCTCTTCCACAGATTTTTAGCCATCTGTACATTTCCCCTACATTTTAAGACTGTGTATCATAAAGGCCCTTCAGTACCTTTACACATGCAGACAAGCACTGTTAGCTGAGAAAACAATGCTTGTACACTATGGAAGTCCTTCCCTGAGATTTTAATTCACAGACCGCGCTTTCCCAATATGTTATTTTCACGGCATTTGCATTCTCAAGACTCATCCTATTTAGCCTGTGGCCTGTGGTCACTGGCATAATTCAAATATTTACAAATATTCCTGCAAGTGTCCTTGCACTGGTCAATGTGTTGTGGCTCAAGCAAGTTAAGACTAGGTAGGAAATGTTCTTTCCCTCAATATAACTGCTACTTCAGGAAGCAACTCCCTCCATTTAGATTGCAGTATCAAGATGTAAGTGCTATAACAAAATTACAGCCTCTAGTGATTAGCAACACACTACAAAGGAACTGGTCAATCTATTAAGTAATCAATATACTGATTACCAAACAAACACACCACTACTGCTAATCTGCAATTATACTATTTTCCACCCTGTTACACACAATTACAAAAAGTGCTTATTTCACACTCTTAAATATTATGAATCACATAAATCAACTATTCACTTACAAATCCATCACTTTACCTCTTTACATGACATATCACCGCAGTGGAAATTTATCCCTCTGAAGCCTACCCTCTCACAGCAAGTTTTTCAGACACAGTCCTGAAGGGAATTCCGGGCGGATCAGGCTGCAAATCAGCAATGCATCTGTAGGCACCTGCACTCCTCCTTTCAGAAGGTGCCCTCTTCTTTTGTTCTTTATCTGTTGGCTTGTTGGGGTTTTTTGGCCTTATTCATCACTGTTTCTATTTCCTTGAACAACCTTTTTGCCATTCTTGTGCCTCCCCTTCTCTGCCCAGGTTCCTCCCTAAGACACACCCCTTTTTAGTTTATCCTCACTGGTCAAATTCAACAAAATCTGTCCCAAAGTCTCAACCGCCCAAGGTTGTTATTGGGGCAAACTCAGCCTATTATTGATACACCCTGCCTGGGAGGAGGGGACAAAAAGATTCCTACAAACTTTCAATTCATACTAGAAACACATTACCTCCACATTCTCCAAGGCAAGTAAGTCTACTTAGTCTTGATTTCCTTCACCTGATCCCAGTTTAGGTCGTCTTTGCATCTTATGATGAGAAGTAGGCCAGCAAAACAAAAACTTGCCTCATTTACACACTGATCTATCCAAAAACTAGCTGTGGAATGGGACCAGGAAAGATGTCATAAAATGAATGTGACCATGACACAGCAAACCTGGCAAGGTGGATAGCTGTTGTAAAGTAACTCATGTTTTCTAGGATGGCCTCTTTCCTGGGAGAAATAGCACAGTGACTGACATAATTTGAAAAACATCAATTTAGTAGAAAATGTGGTAAGAAACAGATGCAATGTGCAATGACCTGGAAAACGAAAACCTGGGTTATCATCACAGGATTTCTCTTCCAGCTCTACCTTAAAAGTTTCTGGGTATTTTTACCCTTACCTTGTAGATTAGGAGGCCACCATCAGTGCTCTGATGGTTAAGTACTTTCTTCTCATTTCCAATCTAGAGATAACCATGACAATTTCAGACCAAACTGTGCATTACCTTGAGCTAAGTCTCTTTCTTGTGCTACATTATTTATAAATACTCAAAGAGATGTGTAGCTGCAGTAGACTGTGGAGGTTTCCCCTCATACACAAACTAGCATTTTCAATCTTCCTTGATAATTATATTCTATACTTGGGAACTTGAAGTGAAAATGGACAATGAAGAGAATATAAATGCATCTGTCTTTCACTTGACACATGTTCTGTCATTTTGTTCTTGCTCATTGCATTGAGAACAACGTGACATGACTAATGATTCCAGGTAGAAAAACCACCAGAAAATGCTCACCATTGACTCGGTCAGCTGGGAAGAAACAATAAGAAAAGATGCGGTGAGCAGTACTGACATAACATTCAGACGCAGTTCAAACATTCATTTGGGCTTAGAGGAGGCATTTAATACATCTTTGTAAAATACTCCCACCCATCCTTACCACCACTTTGTTTAGTCTTTTCATTAGAAACATTAATCCAGAGGCATGCACTGGAATCAAAAATCCCAAGTGCTTTAAAGCAACCAGGATGGTACAACAATGAAAAATCTGATATTCCAAGGCATAGTGTGAAAAAACAAACACAGAGTTATCTCAAGTGTGAAAGTCTTACTATTCATCTAAAGGCAACATGCTGAGAAAAAATATAAAGAAACAGTCACTTCAAGATATTCAAACATTCACAGAAATCTTGGTAAGAAAGAACATGTCCTCCTTACTATTGTTCCAAGTACAAGCTGCTAGCCCTGTTGTAAAGCTCAGGCATGCCCCACCTGTGTTGGACACATCCTCTCCTACCTGCCCCATGACCCACTCTCCACACAGTGTACAAACTTGCCATGTTGAGCTATGTCCAACCCAAGAACTGCAAGGACAACACTGTTTGCTGTGTTGTACAGACTGTTTCTCCTTACTTTGGATAGGCATAGTATCCCAACTACTCCCACCTCTGCCTCTTTACACTTCATCTTTTTCTTTAGTGTCAGACTCTTCTGCCTTTCATGGTGCCTTTCTTCCCACACACCATGCCAGCAGCAATTCCCAACCTCAACAATGACCTCCTCATACAAATTTTGAGATCAACTCCCAATCATTTCTGAACAGTGGTTTACTGCAGCCTCGCTCTTTCAATCCACATGCTGGTAAACCCATTTTAAATCAGTTAATTGTCTTCTTGCTGTCTCTTCACAGGAAGCAGTGGCAGCTCTGCAGGCTACGCACCCTGAAACAGCTGGAAGGGATGCCACCTCTTGTACAGGTGCAGAAGGAAGATGTGCTGCTCCAGCTGGACTAATCCAGACTAATCCAGCTGATCCTCACACAGGACTAATGTACATGAAGCGCCACTGGCTCCACTGGGCACCCCAACTGCAGGTCAGATCCAGACTGTAAGGCAGACAGTACATGTATGCTTCAGCTCAGGAAACTTTGAAATTACTGACTGCCAGGAGTCAGGAGCAGAACAGTCAGCCACTGTAAAGCCACCTTCACATTCTTACTTGTAGGAACAACTGTCAGGGTTCAAATAAAAAACATTCAGCTGCAGAACATGAAATACATTTGGTTTATTTCTTTCTAAAGTTTGTACATATACATATATCATTATACATATGTGAGATCCTTCAATAGGGTTGCTTGAGTTCAATGACATAAAAATTATTGGGAAGCTTGCAGGCTTTGTTGCCCGTAAGCAACATTTATTCCAACTTATAAAAACATAGAGGAACAGAGTTATAGTCAGGAACATGGACACAAGAGAGAAGTCTACTTTATATCTCACAGTTTCAATACATCAAAGGCAAATTATTTGTCTGTATACTGTAGGCTTACTTTATCAGCAATGATAAAATAGAGGAAAATATTTATATACAGTCACCTCAAGTGAAAAATAAAGCAATGTAAACTTAAATTCCAAAATATTATTTTAAATGATATAACAATATCCCCAAAAGTCCTTCTTCCAAGGGGAAGAGGACTGATTAAGTGCCTTCATTTATCAGGAAATGATCATTCTAGTACCAGATACATGAAGCAGAATAAGGGAGGGCATCCTGTGATACCTGTAGAAAAGAGTGACAACTCTGCTTCAGGAAAGCATCTCTGTGTAAGCAAGTATATGTTTGAGTCCTTATGGACATCAGCAGCACATGGAAAAATCTCCCCTGTACCAGGGCTTGACGTAAGTCTGCACAGCTCTGACTCCAACCACCCAGTCTGTTATACTGGCCATGCCTATTCCCAGGGACAAAACAGGGTGTCCTGGTGGTAGGACAGCATCAAACCTGAGATGATGACCTCCCCAAGAGTCAGAACAGTAAGTTCCATGCTGCTGGAAAAGATTTAATGGCTACCTCAATGTTGTTACTTCACAGCAGACCAAGAAGTTACCACAAAGCGGTGAGACTGGGATTGTGTCTCTAGTGTATTACATGAAAAACACTCCAGCAATTCAGTGACGAGAGTAAACTGAATTCAAGCTTACCAGAAAGAAGGTTCCTACACATCACAAAAGCGATAGGAGACCACCCAGAGGAAAGGTCTTGCAAGGACTGCTGTCAAGTCCTGGAAGGTTAGTTCCACACACAAGAGATGTCTAAGGTGTATGTACATGCATATGCAAAATGTTTTTTCTGCACTGCCACTGCTGAGAGTTATGCTTCCCATATGGCTACCAAGCAACATTGACTGAAAATTCAGTCCTCTTTCTCAGCCTAAGAGAAAACAACATAGCAACAGCTCAGGTGGAGGGTAAATGACACTTCTTAACTGTGACTCTGAAACTGACAGTGCTTACCCACATCTTCCCATCACCCTGGAGGGCAGGAAACCCAAGGGAGAAGCCCAGTATCTGAAAAAAGATTACAGGACTACAGCTTGCCTAAAGCAAGGTGACAGGGTGGTCCCCTTCATTTTATTCTGACCTGCACCTCACTCGTGTCTCAGTTCTGCAAGACATAATCACTCTAGCTGTGGTCCAGTGAAGTGCAAAGGCATAGTTTCACTGAAGCTGCTCAAGTGCTTCAACCTAACTGAATGATAAAGAGTTTTATGACTCCAGGTAAGAACCACACCCTCAGGTTTTGCTCTCTCTTTCCAAGAATAATGCAGATCATGCTACTGTTGCCCTTACTAGAGTGCAACAGGAAAACCCACTGGGTTTCCCTATGTCTTTTTCCTCAGACCAGCAACTTGTTAAAACATTGTTTAATGCTCTCAAGGGAAACCTCTGGGATGCCCATACAAGATGCCCAAGAGAGATATTTCAGCCCTGCTGCTCTTCTTTTCCCTGCTGATGAGCCACCCTTCTGGAAATTTGTACAATTGCAGAAAATAAACCCCCTCACTACTGCTGTACGGCTGTATCTGCAGGAGACATCACAGGCACCTGTCCTTCTTGGACACTTTGGACATGATGTCCCTTTGCTGAATTTTCACAGAACAAGGTCAACGTTTTCCGAAGTAAAGCTGTGTATTAGATCCCCAGAGCATGATTTTCAGAAGAAGTCAGCATGGATGCTCCTTGTACAGGCATCAGCTGATATAAACAGGGAGAAAGTCAGCCTAGTGTTAAGCTAGGAGAAAATTCCACCCACTAACTCTTGCTTAGACCCTCAAATATATGCCTTACTTTCAACATGCAGAACAGGCAGCCCCTGGTGGACAACACATGAAGATCAAGGCAGCTCAAAATATACCTTAAATCTGCAAAAGCTCTGATAGCTGTTTCACTAACCCTCATTTGAGAACAATTAGAACAAGAAGCATCCTAACAATGTTTGCAGTTGCTGAAGTGCTTTGACCAAATAAGCCTCAGAAATGAACAACAGCAGGCTTTGCAGCGCTGAGCCATAGAAGCCATACTATACTTACGAAATACACACATCTATATGCATCACTTAAACATGTTCACCAAGTAATATAAGCCTCAGAGTATACCTCACACAGAGGAGTGATTTTAAAGTTTTTAAACAGCCAAAAAACTGTGTCCTTTTAGCCAAATTATAATTCTAGACTCAAGTAAGAGGACACAGTTGTCATGAATATGTACAAATTTAAAAAAAACCCCAACCGCAACCCACCCCTGTTCTCATCCTACAGTCTTTCAGAATCTGACAGCTCTGAGCATGAGATTTTCATAAGTATGTGAGTTAAGACTTGTATTACCAGTAGAGTTTGCCCTGTGTGGTGACACAGACTCGATAGCATTTATCTCCCTCTTCCCAGCAAGAGGCTAAGAGGAGTTGGAGGATTTTGTGTCAAGCAAGTCTCCACGGCAGCTTAGCTAGCTGCTCTGTCACTACACCACGATCCTCAATTGGCCAGGCTGAAACCTGGCCTATTTAGACAAAAAGTATCTTCTTATGCTAGTCTCATTTAGGTGAATTACAGATAGGACCACTGCTAGAGTGGCTACTAATCGCAGTGGTTTATGTCAGAGAAAAATCGTGCCCTTGTGGCTTGTTGCACTTTCAATGCTTGCATTGCTAAGTGATGTACCTTTATTGGTCCAAATAAGCCTCTTGGCCTGTACCCCAGCTAGTTCCTGGCCCAGATTTAAAAGCAGATGCCATGGGAGGTCCCTCATTGATTGAATGTTTATAATTTTTATGAAATAATTAGGCATTCAAAGGCAGGGAAGAGAGAATGCTTTGGACTAGCCTAAATTTGCTCCTTCTGACCTCAAGGACAAAGTCAGGTCAATGGTCCAACCTTTGGGAAAGTTCTTGCTTGCATTTGGCAAGGGATGGGCTCTAATAAATAACTAAAACACAACTTTAATACAGCTAACAAAATATATGAGCAAGGGACATTCTCTCAGGCAAGGCTGGACCTGCCTCCTTTCAATGTTCAACTGTATCCTGCCATCAGCAGAGCAGATACTCCCAGGTGACATTCAGACTTTTTTCAAGGACCTGTCCTTCTAGCTCTCATGTAAACCAGCCTCTTCACAAAGGGACTGTGGTACCCCTGGATAAGGGTGCTGCTCTCACAAGGAAGAAAAGCAGCAGATGGTAAGAACAGCTCCTCAAGCAACACAGACTAGAGGGAAAAGAAAGCCAGTGTTTCTCATTAACCCCAGCAGTGAAGGCAATGCTAGAGCTTACAGTCTCCAGCAGATGACCAGTCATGGAGGATGGGTTCCTCCTACAGCATCATTGTGCTATGCACTGGTGCTCATTTCAGGTAGTATCATTCCTCTGAAGGCTGACAAAGCCTCCTCTTCCTGGAGCTCAGGTTCCCACAGTGAAGCTCCAGGTGAAGCAGCTCACTATGCTACACCTATGCTGCTGGGAGAGGTCTGGGAGAGAGGACAGGAGAAGCCAGACGTACTGACGTACTGCTTCTGTATGCACTAAAAATATCCTTTAAAAAGCACAAGCTGCAGACTCCTCTTTCTGAGACAGCTTCTATGGTTCATCCCTCTAGGCAGCCTAGATACCAGATGCTGAGAACACATGCTGGAGAGCAATGATTGTGCTCTGACAAGAAATGTGGACTTCTTAACTGCCCCCTCAGAGCAGATGTGATGTCCCAGAGCCTGGAGAGAGCAATACCTGAGAAAATTTAAACAAGCAGCAAGCTGTAGGATTGCTTGACATGAGATGTGTACACTGCCTTTGACCCTGCAGAAGCAGAGTTTCCAACAACTTGGATACTAGAAGAGTAGGTAGGAATGTTGCAAGTGTCTGGCCTAAGTGCAGAAGGGGGACTTAGCATCCCTGCAGTATGCAACTGGAGGATCACGACAGCCTAAAACTTGGTCTCACACCTCCCAGCTATAACTGTGGCTGGAAACACAGGCTACTGACAAGCACAGTGAAAAAGCTGTTCACGGGGTTATCCATTCAACGCAGCACTGCTTCAGAGACGGTTTTCTCAACGCAAGATAGAAGAGTCAAATTTTCTGGATTTCTGCAAGCATGGAAGGAAATAAACCTGTTATACAGAAGCAGCTGAGGTGCTAAGATGACAGACAAGAGCAGCTTGTCAGAAAAGGAGGAGGAGCTGTCAGACTAACTGCAATAAGACCAAAATTCACTTAAAAATGGAGAATGCAGACACAGTAAGGAGTATGCCATCTGCAGAGAAAAGCCTTTCCCACTTTCAAGAACATTGCCATGCAATGCCTCCAAGAAGTCTGATGATAACCCTTGTCATCTCTAACTTCCTCCACTGCCATAACCATGTCTTCACTGGATGGCCTGCTCCAGTTAAGCAAGAACCTCATTTCCCCACTGGAGAAAGGCAAAACTTTTGGCTTTTTCAAGCCAGAAGAGCAACCAGCCTTGTTATTCAAAGGCACTGGAGCTGTGAAAAGTCACTGAACCACTCCAGTCCCTGGAGGTCTGCTAGGCCAAACTCCTCCATGAAGCAGGGCTGTGCGGAGCACTGCTCTCCAGGAGAGCCCCTTGACAGGGACAGACTGCGACCTGGGAGCAAGCAGGATCAGAAGGAATGTATTTTAGTGGATGAGCTGTTACTAATCATTAGAAAGTTTCTGGTAACCATTTACAAGTGACTAGTTACAGATGAAAAATTCTGAGTCGGCAACCCAGCTGAACAGCATTCCTGCACAACTCTGCTGCATTAATCCCTCTGCTGGCTGACTTATCTCTCTACATCAGCTAAAGACACAACATAAATACTGGATTTAGAAGCTGTAGTCATGTTCACTAGTTCATGCGTAATTTATCTGCAAGATGCAGACAAACACACAGCCAGTCCAGGGAGTCTCTTTCGCAGCCACTGATGAACACAAACCATCTCAACCAGTAGCCTGCGTCCTGCTGACTCATAGAGGAGAGTGTGGTTTTGGCTTCAGGAGAGTATCTCGCCCACTTTGGTTGCTGAGTGGGGAGAGGGGAAGGCAATTTTCCCCTTTTCCATCAGCTCTCTGCAGTCAGGTGCAGACTATGGGTGCCCTTTCCCATCTCTCCTTCCTTAACTGGGGATAGCAGATGGTGCAGCCCCTGGAGGATGAGTAAGACAGCAACACTTCAGGGTGAGTCCCTCCAGCACCACTGTCTGCACCTTAAGAAAGGGGAAGCAAGGAGGTGTTGGTCCCAGCCTGCATCCCCGCTCTCTACATGCAGGCAGGGGCTTCGCCTGAGCACAGTGGAGCACAGTGGAGCAGGGACGGTGGCAAGGAAGGATGACACCTCCTTGCATCACCAATGCAAAGGTTCTCCTGCATGCACACATGCTCATGGCAGCCAGCCAGTAACTCCTGCTTGCACAAAGCACATCCAGAAAAATGCAGGCTGCTCCAGTGATTTGCAGCTCAAGTCCCGGAGGAGGGCTAGAAACCAGCAGAACATCCTTACATACTGCAACCAGAACTCCAGAGTTGCTGCAGTCAAGCACTGATCTCCTCTAAAGGCAAACATTTCAGCAAAGAAAGGCAGTGTGCAGGGTACCATGCAAAGCTACCTGGTCAGACTCTCAATGGTGCTGCTCAAGGGGAAGCACCACTTAGACCACCTCAGAACCTGCCCCACCCTTTATATCAGGAGGGAAAGCAACAAATTACAATACTGACTGGTAGATGAACCTATTCCCAAGGAATGGCAAGAGTCTTAGACTTTCACAACTGGATCACATTTTTTTCTTGGTCTCCAAAGCGTGTGCTTCTACATGGGTGCCTGGATGCTTATAAATTGTAAAGTAACAGAGGAAAATGGCATAAATTAAAACTGGAGCAGAAACTATAAATTCTGGGTAAACTAATGTGCATGCCTCAGCAGTCTCAGCAAGACTGCTCTAAGCTCAACAAATGCTTAATGACTAAAAAAATGCAGTGAAAAACTGCATTTGATATGCTCAGATGAAACCTTAAAAAAACACCTTAATCCATTTACAAGTATACATGGTAATAGATAATAAATAATGAAAAAAACATCTTTTTTGCAGTTCACTTTTTGATTTTTCCTATTGCTTCAAATCATCTTTTCTGCAAGGACTTTGAAGAGGAATTACCCAGTTTCTGTGTCAAAGCTAGAAAATGCATTTAACAGGAGTCATTTCTTTTTAAGCTCAGCAATTTAACAGGAATTTTCAGCAACCAAAATACATTAAAAGCCAGGGAAGAAGAAAGTTAAATGTCACCTCTTTGCCTTATGAAGCAGTGCACTCCATAAACACAAGAGGTTTGCCAAGCATGTTCTAGCCTGCCTTCATAGAGATCATCTAGTCAACCCAATCCCGACAGCCAAGCAGGGCCATTTACAGATCTGCACCTTTTTTGGGCTTTGTTTCCACTGTATGTATCCTGTTGTTATATAAAACAATGTACTGGTTCTGGCCAGGACATGGTCAATTTTTGCAGCAGCCAGGCAGGGGCATGGCCTGGACTTCAAGGTTATGCTATGCACCTCATGTCATTTTCCAGCAACAGGGGAAGACGTCCCTTCAGAGTCAGGTATTGGAAAGTGAGTGGTTGGGTATTGTTGGGGTCTGTGTGGTGAGCATTCTTGAACACTCTGTTATTAATATTGTTGTTGTTTACCATTCATTTTGTTGTCTCATTGCCATTTCCAGTAAATTGTTGTTAGCTCAACCTGTGATCTTTGCTTTCTATGTCTCCAATTCTCCTCTCCAGCCCACTGCAAGGACGGGGAGGGGAAGGAGGGAGCGAGCAAGAACCATGTAGTTTGGAGAGTCTCAGTGGGAACACTAAATTAGAGAATATCACTCCTTAATCATAACAGAGAGATCAAGTTTTCTTCCTAAATGTGCATTCAGCATTCCCAATTGAATTTCTTCTCTCTATTCTGCTTGTTCGTTTTCAACCTCCAAAGCATGACAAAGAGGGATCTTTGTTATCCCTCCATGAGCTGCTGATCTACCACTCTTAATTACTCCAAACAATCCCTCCCAATGAGCACTATCACGCATCTCTCTACACTGAGTTTCCCCACGCAATAAGCTGCAACACACCCCTTTTGTTCCAGTAGCAAGAGACATCTCTTCTTTAAGAAGTGAACTAAATGTTAACTCCACCTTAGTAGAATGCACAACTTTTGAAGCCGAAGCACTGACAATTTCTACTCAGGACTCCGCAGCTTTTAGAAACGCTGCCAAGGTTAGGAGCCAACCCCCTGACTTTTAGCAAAGAGTGGCCACGCTCATTGGCAGATGCCAGATGGATGCGCATCCCAACATCACTCGTGTGAACAGTCTCATCTGGTTTTGCTGCCAGGCTGCAGCTGCAAGGATCAATTTGCTCCAAAACCTCACATCTGAGTGTGCAATGTCATTGCTACAGCCAACAGTCAGCACAACACCAGGAAAGCTGTTGCACAGTGGTAGTCGGTAGAGGAGGCAACTCATGCAGTGCCTGTTAAGGGCCTTTTCTCTTTAATCACTTCCAGTTCTGCCCACGGGACAGATGGATTGACCTGGACCCTTGGGAAGCCTGACAAAACACACATCCAACTCAGGTAGCAATTTTTTTGATGTGTGGCCCTTCGACTACTCGGCTGAAAACACCAGTGAATTTCTAAACAGTCCTGGCGCTGATCTTCATGTCTCTATATGCATTAATAACTGCATTCATCAAGAAGGCTGTCCTGTGCCAGGCACAACAGAATGAACAGCAAGGAGCAATTTTCAACTGGCCCTCAACATTATCTCCCAAGGCTCTCTGTGGGAAAGGCCAGTTTGATTGTTCTACTTCATATAGGGAAAGAGCGACACAAAAGAGAGACGTGAGAGGGAGAGACCTGTCCAAAGCCTGTGGGCCAGTATAAAAACTGAGATTAAAACCCAGGCAACAGGAGAGCCAGCACACTCTGCAGAGCCATGACAGTGCCCAGAAAAGAGGGGGCTGGGAAGCAATAAAATTATTTCTATGTCATCTTTCTGCTCTCTGTGCCTGAGAACTGCTGGCCACCACAAGGGTCTATGGCACAAACAGGGGCCTTTAAGGTATGAAAAGATTCCCCCCATGGTGGTCTCTCCCGGTCCTGTGCTCCCCTTGGAAAGCCTGGCACAGGGCATGCAGGAACTGTGAGGAGGCACCAGCCTCTTCTACCTATATGTGAGCTAAGGAAGGAAAATGGAGAACTAAGGAGAATCCCTTTCTGAAGAAAAAAGGCAAAGTGCTTTGTCACTATGAGAGTAATTGAAAGCAGCTCTCTGTGCACACCAACAAGGAAACCCCTGGAAGGGGAAGCAACAGGACACAATATATCATAAGGCTCTATATAGCAGCTAAATGAGAGCGTATAGTTAAAAACTACACAGAGGCCCTTTGTCTTTAATATATAATTAATCTATAATGCTAATGGCTGACATCTACAGCAGCCTTCTCTGCAAATTAATGCGAAGCCCAGGATAGACATTCCAACTGGGTAATCCCTAATCTTCCTGACTGCAGAGACAGCATGTGTTTGGATGCCTTCCAACCTGCAAACTCAGGAGAAGGCTCTCTTCTTGGATGGATGCAAACTAATTATTCCAATGCCGTCATCCCAGCACTGCCAGAGGTTTCCAGGTTTCGTTCCTTCACACTTGCATGTCCAGGGTCAATGCAGTAACAATGAACAACAGCGACTATTTACTGTACCACCTGCTGCTAAGTACCAGTACCAACATGCACCATATTGTCAGGAAACTAGTGTTCCCAGCACCCAACCTCTAGTCAGCCTTCTGCAGCTGCATGTTTGCACAGCTTTTCTCTCAGCTACAGCTCACATTCACAGCACTGCAGCACTCGTCCAGTTATTTTTCCCACCCACCACGTAAATAAAGTGACAAGTGACTTGAGAGATGAAAGCCACATGCCGATGGGAGGAGATAAATGGGGAGGAGACAGAATAAACGTCACAGCGCTCCACGCCTTCCCCAGCTCCTTTAGAAACAGAACAACACAAAAAAGTCCCGATGCTTCAATTGCTAAACGATAAATTAACAAAGCAAAGCAAAGCAGGAGCAAAGACATCTCCCACAATCTGCACAGAAACAGCAAAATATACAATAGAAAATGTCACTAACACCCCATTCAGGCAGATGCACTTAATTTTTGTGAATGACAGGTTATTAAATGAAAAAATTTTGACCACCGATACTTTGCTGCATGGCTGTTCCCCTAGTTGTCATTTCCACCCTAAGTGACCTTCTGCTTAATGCTGGGTGTTTCTGGCCTGTAGTCCTTCCTCTCCGAGACATTGCGTTTCACCTTGGCACTAACTGGAGACTCCTGATTCAAAGAAGGACTTGAGTGGGATTTCTTCAGTCCTGGCGCATCATTCTCTCCTCCGCTCAGCAGCTCCTTCACCCCTTCTTTCAGCAGGCCAACGTAAATCTCATAGCGATTTTTCTAGGAAATGAAAAGAAAGGCCCAAATCAGTCTGGAAGAAATTCTGCAGGAGCACATGAGAGACCACCTAAGTAACTTAATCCTTTCTGCTGACCTTGAAAGCCAGGAGCTCAACATGTATGCGAACAATGGTGTCTAATGTAGATATGAACAACAGTGGCTAATGTAAATTAAACAAAGAGGACTTCAGGCAGACTGAGGCCTAGGGTGCCGTGTAATTAGAGGCACTCAGTCCTGCAGCACACAAATTCTGATGCTTTGCTGAATGGTGGCTCCCACTGCAAGTAACACCACCAAACAAAAGATTGCTGCCTAAGTCATGCTGAGACCTAAGCTGTGCTCACACATACTGAGATCCTATGTGCTCAGGGACACATGGAGATGAAGTGCATTAAACTAAGGGACAACAAAAGTCCTGCTCTGGTGCAATCCTCCACTCCCACCAGCAGGTCTTGCTTTTCTTACCCATGAGAGAGAAAGCAAATCTGTTTTAAGATTTAGTTCAAGTTTAAGTTCAGACTGTACTAGCCTGGCCACCACTAGGCCCCTGAGACAATCTTCTAAAAGGCCAGACCTTAAAAAAAAAGAGTAGATGAGAGGGCTACGACAGCAACATGGCATGTTCCCCTGCTACATCACTCACAGGGAATGATGAAGGTTGCTGTCTGTCCAGACACTTGTATTTTTCAACTGGAAAAAATTCCATTTAACAAGCTCCATGACCATTTGTTCTATTCCTTGTCTGGACCAGAGTTTTCCTTCTCCAAAAGGAAGATTTTGTTCTGTTTGCTACAGTTGCATAATCTCCAAGAAACTATTCAGCAAAGAAGAAAATAAGGGAACAAACAGTAACAGAAGATCTCTGAAGGGTCTCAAAAACAGGTGTTGGGGCAGGAGGTCCTGAGAACAGAGCAATCCACTTCACAGAATTTATTTAATAACCTGCCCCTGATATATCCACTAAAGACACAGTGCAGGCATTGTAATTACAGCAAATTCTGTGTGCTGGGAGTCAGGGAAAGCAGATGTAAACATCAGTAGTGATTGTTAAATTGTATTTCAAAGTGGCAAAACAGCAGCCAAGCTACTATATTCCTGATGGGCAAAAAAGTATTTAAGAAAATATTTTACATTTTCTAACAAAATAATAAAGTTTTGTTCCAAATAGAACTTTTGAGAGAGGAAGTCAAAAAGCTTGGTAACTGCTTTGAAGTCTAGAATATAAAGGACGGGGAAAAAAAAAGAAGAGAACGTGACTGGCTTTTGAGAATCCTTTGAACAAACAAACCCTCACAGAGGAGAATCACAACAGAATCCTCCTACAAATTAAATAAATAAGCATTCCTATGACTTCCAGATATGGAGTTGGAGCTCCACAACGTGAGAGACAAACACATGAAGCAGGTAAGATGTGTCATTTAATAAAAATGGAAATGGAAAAACAGCAAGAAGAACCCTGACGATAATGCACTGAGCTGATGGATGATTCATCACAAAATGAACCAGACACTCTGCAAAAGGCCAGCCAGTGCCCTTAGCTTGGGAACTGCCTAATATCATGAAATGGAGGGGGGCTTTACTGCTGTATGAATTTTTTTTTTTCACTGGTCCAGTAAACACCACCAGAGTCTCAAGACTCAGCAATCAGAATGGAAATCCAGGACCTGCATGTGTCCAAATGGCCATTTTCCCCTGGACTTTGTACACCCTTGATTTCTATTACAATTAATCAACACATTTCTTCTTTGATTTCAACCACAAGAAATTTCGTCTTTCAGTGACCTGACATTTGAAGTTAGGGAAAAGCTAGTGGAAATTTTGCCTTAAAAGAAATTAATTATGAAATTTCTGTCAAGAAATAAAACCACAATAGTTGAAACCATTCAAAAGCTTCTGCAACATTATCTCTGAAGAATGAATGCACATAATAAAGTATGAGGGAGGTAGCCACACATCAGTATTCTGGCTTCACCTCTCACCTGACAGCACTCAAAAGATCTTTTTCTAACTGTAAATTTTCTGTAATAAGCGACAATTTTTTTGCAATCTGATGCACTATTTCCTCAGCGAGCAGGCAATGAGAACTGTTCCTTCTATGGTGTATAAGCAAAGACACCATCAAAAACAAATGCTACTGGATGTATATCTGAACAGGGACCAGTTACCTTCTCGTTCACCTCCCCTCCATCTCATTTGTCTTTCGTCAGGAACAAGAATTAAGGCACCACCAGTGTATGAACGAAAAGAAACTGTAAGGACCTACAGAAAAGGAAAATGGCATTTTCCTTCCTAATGGTACTGTGCTGCTACCTCAGGGTCTCACAGGTCCTTTTGGTGTGTTTCCTGAGATGTATCAGCACACCCTTTGTACACAGACACTTGGTTTGGCCTGCAGTCTAAATTCGAAAGAAACAGTTGCAAAGTCCTACCACACCTGCCTCTTGCCCTTTTTATTTAACCTCCTGCAGCCAATCTCTTTCACCACCTCCTGCCAACCCTGACAGGTCATTGTTCCAAAGGGAAGGTTTCCATTCACAAAGTTTCCAATCACAATTTTCATAGAGCTCAACATTTAGGTTTGGTTTGGATTTTTACTGCCTCACAGAATAATAGAATAAACTGAGTTGGAAGGGGCCCACAGGGATCATCCAGTCCAAATCTTGGCCCTGCACAGGACCATCCACAAGAATCACACCCTGTGCCTGAGAGCATTGTCTAAATGCTTCTTGAACTCTGTCAGACTTGGTGCTGTGATCACTTCCCTGGGCAGCCTGTTCCAGTGCCCAACCACCCTCTGGGTGAAAAAGAACCTTTCTCTAATGTCGAGTCTAAACTTTCCCTGACACAATTTCAGGCCATTCCCACACATCATCACAGACAGATGTGATTTCCCTCCTCCCTTCAGCTTGTCTCTCCTCTTCTCCTCACAAGAAAGTTGTAACTGCAATGGGGTCTCCCCTCAATCTCCTCTCCTCCAGGCTGAACAAACCAAGGGACCTCAGCTGCTCCTCATACAGCTTCCCCTTAAGGCCCTTCATCATCTTCACTGCCCTCCTTTGGAGGTTTTGGGGCTTCATATCTTTCTTATACTGAGGGGCTCAAACCTGCCCCCAGCACTCGAAGTGAGGCTGCCCTAGTGCAGAGCAGAGCAGGACAATCCCCTCCCTTGCCCAGCTGTTGATGCTGTGCCCGATGCCCCCCAGCACACAGGTGGTCCTCCTGGCTGCCAGGGCACTGCTCACTCATAGATAAATACCTTGCCCTTGACCAGGCCCTTTTCCATGGCACTGCTCTCCATTTTCTTATTCCCAGATGGTCCACACAACCTGGGTTGCCCCATCCCAGATACAGAAACCAGCACGTTCCCTTGTTGAACTTCACACAGGTGGTGATTGTCCAGCCCTGTAATTCATGAAGGTCTCTCTGCAGGGCCTCCTTGCCTTCAAGGGAGTCAGTGGTTTCTCCTAGTTTGGTATCATCTGCAAACTTGCCTAGTATCTCTTCCAGTCCTGTGTCCAAGTCATTTAGGAAGACACTGAAGAGCACAGGGCTGAGGATGGAGCCCTGTGGAACCTCACTAGTGACAAGTCACCAGTCTGATGTCACCCCATTCACTGTAGCCCTTTGTGCCTGACCCATGAGCCAGCTGCTCACCCATCACATGATATGTTTATCCAGCTGTGGGCTGGACATCTTCCCCAGAAGGGTCCTGACAGAGACAGTATCAAAAGCTTTATGAAATCAAAAAATTGCATTGACTGGCTTCTGTCGAACAACGAAGTGAGTTATTCTGTCATAAAAGGAAATCAGGCTGGACAAGGACTTTGCTCTCATGAAGCTGTGCTGGCTATGATGATGGCTCCAGTGTCCTCCAGGTGTTTTCCAATACTTCCCAGAATCATTGTCTCTATAATTTTACCAGGTACCAAAATGAGATTGACAGACCTCCAGCTTCCAGTGTCATCCTTTTTGCCCTTCTTGAAAACTGGGAAAACACTAGACAGTTTCCAGACCACTGGGATGTTTCCAGACTGTTCAAATATCATTGAGAGATGTTTTGTGATGGCATCAGACAACTGTTTGAGGTTTCTTGGATGAATCTCATTAAGCCCCATATATCTGTAGGAATCCAGCTGGAACAGCGAATCCCACACAACTTCAAGATTAACTGGGAGCTGACCATTCTCACAGTCATGGTCCTCCAGCTCAGGGCACTGAGATCTCCCTGGTCTGCACCCATACTGAAGGCAGAAGCAAAGACTGCATTAAATACCTCTGCTTTGTCCATATCCCTGTTTTTGAGATGACCATCCATATCCTGTAAAGAGGCTGATCTTATTTCTACACTGCCTTTTGCCCTTATTATATTTTAAAAACTCTTTTTATTGTTCCTCACAGTTCTGGCCAGCTGCAAATTCAACTGAGATTTGGCCACATGAATTTTCTTGCTACAATGGTGAGCAGCATCTCTCTCTGTATTCCTCCCATGCCACCTGACCTTGCTTTCACTCATAAACCTTCCTTTTTTGTCTTAGCTCCAGAAGAAGCTAACCCAGTTAGCTTTCTGCCTCATCTGTTTGACTTCCAACATTTTGGAATGTTGGCTCTCATGGCCCTTGGAACAGTGTCTTTATAGTTTAACATGGCCTGTGAAATCTTTGCTTAGTGTGAAGGTAACACAGCACTGCACACCAGCAGCTTGAATAACCATTTCTCCCACATAACTGAAGTTGTTGCCACAACTTCCCTGCTTAGATGAGCAGAGCTGATCACTTATCTGAACTGCACAGCTGTTCAAGACTCTCACGAGTGAAGAGGACACCTTTTGTCTCCTAGGCTATATTGGTTCTGATTTGTACTGAGGTACCTGAGGAATATCTCAAAAGATCAGCCTGATAAAACTGACAGGAAACAGAAAAAAAAAAAACCCACAACAATCTACTCCCCCATCAATCCTTCTACAAACATTCAACACTCCGAACTACATTTTATCCTAACTCACCAAGGTTCTAAAAGTGCTAGAAAATGAACTTTGTGTCAAGAACCCAAAGCTAAGAAGCTGCTTGATCTTCTAAGTTTTACAAGATCCCTTCCAGAGAGAAAGTGTGGCTTACTCCATACATATGAATGCTCTGTTCAAAACTAACTGACACTGTGCCATTGATCACAACCCTTTGATCTCAATGGTTCAGCCAAACCACCTCCCTGTCCATTTTCTAATCCACTTCATCAGCTTGACTACAAGCATGCTAGAGCAGACAATGTCAGAATTCTTGTCAAAGTGAAGAACAAACAACATCCACTGTTCTCCCGTTGTTCATCACACCAAATATTACACTGTAAAAGACTATCACGTTGGTCAGGTAATGACTCCTCCTTCATAAAGCCATGCTGATTGACTTTGCTACAGCAAACTGAAACTCAAAACAGTGGTTATGATCTTCTGCAAAAGCGAAAGTATATGGTGAGTTAAGTCCAGGAGTAAAAGGAGTCCCTCTGACAGAAACTGATAGCAGGGGGCACAAGGTTTACATCAGTTCTGGAGGCTTGCGTTGTGCTGCCTCCAGCATCAGCTCTGGTGGTCTCATCTGTCTTATCTGCTCTTCCTCTTTTCCAGATATGTATTTTCCTTGCCAAGCAGTGCCTATTTAGAGTAGGATCCTTTCAGACCCAAGGCAACACTGACTCCCAGTTCTGAGGGGAAAAGCTCAAAGGTGTAATCATAACAAATAGCAGACATCTGCTGGGTTGCTGATTCATGCCCACATAGTCCTAAAACGTGGCAAACACCATTATAGATAAAAGCTGCTGTCAGATACTCGAAATCTCCTAATGCATCTGCCTAAGTTGCATCACTCAACCCTGTGATCTTTGTGATCTTTAATTCTACTGTTTTCCTTCTCATCCTGACATCCATCTCAGTGGCATACAACAGAGATGGCTCTGATGAGGGAGGCATGCCTATGACAATAACTTTAGCATATCAGTTCCTTCAGAATCTACCAATGGAAGACAAATTACCACGATCTGCATTCCTGCAGAATGCAGTCATTCTCTGGAGACTGATTCCAATGCATTAGGCAACACAGTTTTACAACATAAGACGCTTTCTGCATGAAGATCTAATAATCTCTTCACACAGATACATCAGGAAGGACAGGAGTCTTGTTTCTATCCTCCATGTTACAGACTAGGAGCTGAATTCACAGCAAAGGAAGTTCTCATCAGAAAAAAGAACCACATCCCAGCATCTGCAATTGCTGTGACTTTTCTGTCTAGCAAAAACACACTTCCGAGTGAAGTAAAGTGTAAAATACAAAACTTCAGGATTATACCCCAAATATACAACCAACCCAAGAAGCAATAATGTTTCCATACATACCTCAAACTCCAGATAGTGGTCCTTCAGTTTGTAATCATCTACTTCCTTGCCTTTGAGCTTCTTGTCAGGAGGATAGGAGCGATGTTCAGCAAGCTCAGTGGAGATCTGCTTCAGCTTAGCTTCATGGGACTTCAGCTGTTCATCCTTCAGAAACACATTAGGCACTTAAGTGACAAAATCTAAAATATCCAATAAGCAAAGAAAAATAAAGAGGTTCCTGTACAATAATATCTCATAGTTTCCTTTTCTTAGATTGATAAGGTCTGTCACCCCAGAGTGCTGCCACCAACAGCTCTCTTAAAGGCACTCAAAGTGGCCATGCTTGCAGAAAAACTCAGCAGCTAGCAGATGTCACTGGGAAGGAGAGCAAACCTGTCATCCATTGCCTTGCTGTGAGCAATGGAAGCAGCTTGCTGCTGAGCAATAGTGACAACATGACACTTTTGTTCTAATACATTTTTTGGTAAATTAATTGAGACTGTTGTGTATGCAGATAAACCAAGGGCAGAACGAGACAGGCAAAGACCCTGCCTCAGGTCTTTGCAATGTAAAAAGAATACTTTCCAGGATAGAAAAGACATGGAGTCAGGGCCCCTCCTTCTATTTCTGCATTGCCAAAAGCTCTCTGGTGTGTTTAGAACAACACAATGCCTTCAGAAGAGGAAGGGCTGTCCAGTCCTCAAAAAGCATCTTATTTTGCTAAGCTGCTACCAGCTTTTATCCCACTGTGCAGTTGGAGAAAATGAGGAGCTGCTACTCCCACTTTCTAGGCAATTTCCTTTATCATAATCCCAGGCCCACTCACTTCCTCCAGTCCATCTGTCAGCTAACCTTCCCTCATCTCAGAAGGTTTCCATCTCCTGCAGGATGGCCTTCTGGCCATTTCTAGGCTTGGATCTGAAATTATGTTTGAATTAGGTAAGGTCCAAAACAGACACATGATTGTGCAGATATTGGTGAACTAGCCAAGAGGTAGTACCCAGGTCAGCTCATGTGTCGGCATCTCGCCTCAGAGGAGGGAACAGCTGCCAGTGTTGTCCCTCAGTGGAGTAGCTCTGAGCACAGCCCACAGCTCAGACGAAGCCCACAGCTCCAAACCTAGCTCAGACATGCCTGCACTGCACTGACTCACACTAGGGACTGAACCTCTCGGCTGGCCGAGCTGGAGCTGCAGAAAACAGCAGAAAGGGGGGAAAATTCTACAGATGATGATAGCTAACCCCCAGTTTATCTTGTGTTACAACTCTTTTGCAAGAGAACTGAAGAAAAAAACATGTGGGATAATTTGCCCCCACCGAAATATGGTAGGGCTGAAACCACTTGCTACTGATTGTGAAAAAATTCTTGTTGCTGTTAGTTACTACTCTAAATGTGCATGCTCTCTCATTAGTGCCCAACCACTCTACTTTGTGCTGATTCCCTGGTCCCAGGGACATCCTGTTGTAGTGAGTTCTACAGCCTGATGACAGAAGGTCTTTGAGCAACTATTAATACAGCACTTGTCATTTCCAGGGCACCAGCTTTGGAGTTTTTGTGTGTGCTGTGCATTCTCAGAAAAAAAGAAAACACCCAATGCCCTAGTAGATCTTTTCTAGACTGGTTGTTCCTATATATATAGCTTTGTCACATTCCTCTCTGGTTGGACTAACCAAGATCAGACACTGCTCTGCTTTTGAAGGAAAATCTGGTACAATCATCTTGCACAACCTGTCATCATGTCCAGCCTTCTTCCTTACCCATGTTAGGGCCTCACTGCACCCTGACTTCTGTCTGACCAGGAAAAGACCCTTTGGAGAAGTAGTGTCCATCATGATTCATCCCACAAAATCCTAAACATCAACCACAGGGATTTGACAATTCATATTTTTTTTGTCTACCAAATGCGAATCAGCCTGCTGGCAGCTTTTTCACACTGACAGATGAAAGCAGACATGCTTCTGCTTGCCTTTGAATTTATCGACTTTGAACACTTAACATTCTTCTGCTTGTCCAAAACAGCTTATCTTACTCCACTTTTCGTGTCTCTCCTTCTTCAAGATACAAACCACAGGACTGTGATCTATTTTCCCTTTCCAGATTAAATGGAAACAATAAGATTAGGAAACAATGTGCTAAATGGAACAATCACACAGAACAACAATGAGTAAAAAAAGCTTCCTTAGGTGATCAGGGGTAAATTATGGAAGCCCCATAATTACCCCATTTAAAAAACGTGTTTTTAAAAAGGTATGTGTGAGCAAAAAGTAAAACCACAAGGATGAGAAAAGTTAGTATTATTTATTACATAACATGCTTTACACTTTAACCTAGAACAAAAAATGGTAAAACAGTTACCACATCATAAGAAGAGATGCTACTGTCACGGAGAGAGAAAAATCAGGGGCAACCTAAAAAAACCCACACCCTTAGAGAAACACTGATTTTGACACAGTAGTTTCTAAGGATAGTTGCTAAGCTATGAAGATGGTAAAAAAAACCCAACAAATGCATTTAAGAAGCAATCCAACATGGGCAGATCACTTTAAAAGCTACAGGAAGATGTCACGAAATATAACATGTCACTCTGTCAATCTGATCTGCACAATCAGTATCATGTTCCCACCAATGCAGGAGGAATTCCAGGCAGGCATTGTATCTCCGAAAGTACAAAAAGCTATGGGCACAAGCATCTGACACAGCCAGTCTAAGACAAATACATGTGGTTGTCCAAGAAGCAGCAGAGCTGTGAAACTCCCTGCCACAGGATGCTAAAAGCTTGTGTGATCACAAGAGTGACTGAAGACAATCACGTAAGACACAGTTTATAAATATGTATTATACTGGAAATTCCTGAGCTGATAAATGGGGTCTGGAAAATCTAGTGGGAGAAAGAAAATTGACGCTTGTCTGATGCATCACCTTTCACCTTTTATCAATTTAATAAGTCAAAGACCAGGAGTATGTCTACTTCTTCTGAAATGAGTGGCTTTCATAAACACTCAAATTCAAAAAACCAACAATCGGTATTTGAAATGTCCTCTGCAGAGCCATAAGCACAAGAAAAATATTCTTTATCTGGTACTATTTTCTTAAAAAACATAAATAAAAAACATAAATAATGAGTCTGTCCTTTTCTCCCCCCATTTAAATCTTGCATGAAGAAATGAGCAGACATTTACTATGCATGCCTTCTCCTCCTAGGACTACTAGTGGCAACAGATATAAAACAGTGACAAGGACCACCACCAAGCCTCCAGCCAGAAAGAGAAATCATCATCACCTACACTCTATATAAAAATGTCTCACCTGAGATAGCTTTGTTGTGGTGGCTGGCAGGAGTGGGCGACTGAACTTCTTCTGAGAGCCAATGGCTGCTGGAAATGGTGGTGCAGAGAAGACAGCAGCCACACAGTTAATCTTGTTGATCCAGGTCTGCATTTCTTCTTGGCTCCTGAGGAAGCAAAAACGTATTAAGCACTTGTTGACTCAGCCTCTCTACCTCTTTCAATCCCTTCCATAGCATTTTAAAAGTCAGAATAACCAGAACTGGACAACTCTTCTAAGAGTCTGCTCTGTCTTCCTGCCTATATTTGCATGCAGTTAGCGCTAAGTAACTCAGTCACAGGCTGGCTTGTGGTTAGATCCATACCTCACCCTAGCACACATCTTTTCTTAATCCGATCCAACTAACACAGGTGACAGAGCCAACTAATGCCCTGATTCAGATATATGTTCTAAGGTCTCAGTTGTGCTGGACACCACAGATCTCTAGGATGTTTCATATGGAATTCAGTAGAAAAGGACTCAGAAACAAAAGGCAGGTCATCTGCTCTGTCCGGATATCACAGCATGAAAAACTTAATCAAATCATTCTTGTATTAAATATTAACTTTGTTTCTAACCACAGCATATCTTCTAGAAAGACATCCGGCTAGGACCTGATGACATCAGGAGACAGACAATCCAAGATCGCCTTTGGTCATTTGCTTCAATGATTAATCACCCTGACTGTTTTTAAGTTTGTGCCTTGTTTCCAAATTGAATTTCCTGGAGCTTCAGCTTCTAGCTGCTGCATCTTGTTATGCCTCTCTCAGCTAGATTAAAAAGCCTCTTAAAACCTGATGTTTCTTTCTCATGCACTACTTGTGCACTCTAATCACATCACTACTTAATCTTATTTCTGATCAAATAAACAGATTGAACCTCTTAAGCCCCTGT
Source organism: Cyanoderma ruficeps (assembly GCA_008694505.1). Taxonomy (NCBI): domain Eukaryota; kingdom Metazoa; phylum Chordata; class Aves; order Passeriformes; family Timaliidae; genus Cyanoderma; species Cyanoderma ruficeps. The sequence goes on along the minus strand of VZDJ01000187.1, from coordinate 2,622,959 downwards.
TTTAACTTGTCCAGGCAGGAATTTACTCTTCTCTTAGGACTGCTTTCTTTCCTCAATGAGTGCCATGAGGAGAGCACTTACTGGGCTTGGAAAAGCAGGACTCTCCAATCTGCTGTTTTAAGCTTGAGGACATTGGGTTTCTTCTCATAGTCTGTTGCCTTGGATGCCAGTGCATGGTGCACACTAACTGCATTCTTCAGATCTTCCTCCGACAAAGCCTTTTCTGGTTTATATTCGTCCTGCAGGAGATGGGAGGGGGGAAATGGCATTTTATTTCTGCATGTGCTATTCCTTTTTCATTAGCCTAGGAAAAAAACTTGTTCCAGGGTACAGATATACTAATAAAGTACATGAACAACCTGGCTTGCACACTTGTGGTTTCCACTACCTTTAACATGTTTCTGTTTCTCTTTCATTCTCTGTTTTGATGCCTTTCCAAGGGAGAGTATACAGGAAAATACAGGAAGTATTTACCTGTGACAACAGCTGTGGATTATTTGTTTTCATCTCAAGAATCCTTCATAATCAGCTCCCCACCTCCAATGCTTAGCTACTTGGGTTCTCAGCCTCTGCTGCCTGGTTTTAACTTTTCTCACCATTGTAGGGGCTCCTAGGCAAGTCCTCACACACTGCAGAAGCCTCCTTACCAGTGTCCACAAAGCAAATGACAGCAAACTCCCTTAAATCTCTCTGATGAGTCTACAAATGGCAAGCACAGCTCTATGTGGGTTTCTGACACAATAACAGTACCAATCCTAACACTAGATGACCAAAACAGGGACTCTTGTTTTGCAAGCATCAGCCTGGAAGCAGTGTTTGATCTCCTGAGTGACAGATGCTGGACAAGGGCATAACGTGGCCACAAGTTCCATCCAAAGCCCAGACGACTACAAATGGCTTGGGAAAGCCAGGAGCTTTTTGAAAGAAAAGTGATTTTCCAGCAAGGCTGCATCACTTTGTTTCGGAAGGGCAGGCCAAAGCAGTCTGTAACTGACTCCATTTCTTCCTCTTAGTGTATCACAGAAATCAGTCTCACCTGGAAATGCACTGAGTGTGATGGTTGAAAAGCAGTGAAATAACTCCCTGCAGGCATGGTAACTACTGATCTTGCACTTGAACACAATTTATGAGATGAAGTTTAGCAGGAAACACCGTGCAGGACGCAGAGCATGTGCAGGAATAGCACTAGCTTCAACATCCAGGGAGGCATCCTCCTGAGAGAAGAGCTGGTTAATGTGCATGAATCAGTTTACAGAACTTCTCTGGCAGTACACCAAATAGGATTTCAGCCAGAGGAATCTACACCACTGCCAGAGGTATCTGAGCTTTCTGCCAGGCTGGGCTGGGGCTCTCCAGGTTAAGTCTCAGTGGATGGGGAGTCACCAGCTGTGGTGACAACCTCTTGGAAGGTAGGAGAAAATATCTTGCTCCTCTGCCATGTCTCATCCTTTCTCATGAAGGTCTGCTAGTGCAGGCCCATAACTTGCCACACTGCTGCTCAGACACTTAACCTGAGAACAGTCAGCAACCCAGCAGTCCTGCTACCCCACCACCTCCATCCAGAGCTAGGCAAGGGCACAGCCCAGCACAGGTCTGGCAGGCCCAGCAGAAAGGCAGAGCATTACTGCAGATGTGACCAAAGGGCAGCCTCCAGCCTAAAAATCTGTGACATAAGGGGTTTTCAAGTGCTGGCAGTGACCAAAGACAAATGTCCTTCCTCTCTCATAATTTGAGACTCAGCAAGATTTGGAGGCCCCTGTCTACCTTGACAGATTTTGCCTATGCCCACTTACGGCATTCTTTAAACTTTTTCAAGGAAGTCTTGAAGATGGAGAAGGAAAGGCCTCAGATCAAGCCCCCTCCTTTAAGAGTTCACAAGCTGCTTTACTGGGTAGTAGTTTTGGGGACTGGCTCCACTGTCCAGGAAGACTGGAAAAACCTCAGAGCCAGGAAATGAACTTAGACAGCCTCAAACATATGATATTCTGTCTTACCTCATATTACTGCCTAAAGATAGTGTCAGCTATCACTTAGTTTGTTGCCTCCTAGCTTCCTCTGTGAGTTGCATCCGATGTCTACAACCTGCTCTGGGGACTAAACCTGTTTCAGAAGAAGTCCACATTCGGCCAGTCCCAGAAGCAGCCCTGTCTAATAATCCCTTCTTTCCAACAGAAAGCATTCATGGTAATCCTTGCTAATCCTACTGGATCAGTTGGCTGCAAACTACCTTGACAGCTGGAGTTCTGCCAGCTTCTCCAAAGGCACTGATCAGCATACCAAAAATGTCTCCACATACTTTGACAGCCTCAGAGAAAGCTGTAAGGACATGGATGTGCTGCCAAAATTCCTTCTCCAAGGCCTTCAACTCTTTTTGACTTGAATGCTAGGGGAGTAGGAACATCCATTTTCACCTAAGCTGGCAAGGACAGCATGTGCTATGATGTGCTGGTGTCAGCGTGCAGGTTGAGCTGAAATGGAAGGCAGTTCTCTACAGTTAGACCTAGACAGTGGCAAGAAATATATATGGAGCCAGAAACTGTGATCTGTCTGTCAGCTGAAGGCTGATGTGAGTGCTGCATACAATGCAATGGCATGCTCAATTCATCTTTCTCAAACTCCTGGGGAATGACTTCCCCACATCCGAATGACCCAGAGTCAGCATATTTCTAAATACATTTTTGGTAAACCAGAGAATGACATTTGTCTTTTCTTATCAGTCACTGTACCATGGATGGATATCTCCATGCAGTTGCATGTGACAGCTGCAAAATTCTCTTTCAGAAAGTCTCACCAACAAACACTTTACATCAGTCTGGTCTTTCAATTATTTTTTTTTAATTTTAAGTTTTTAACAGGAAATTTGAGAAAGTTTATATTAAAATACCCAAAGCCTGCAAGATTATAAAGTGCCACATCAAAGATGTTGAGAACCTCACAGAAGAGTCCAAACAAAACATGAAGGTTCATGTCCTGCACTGTTTGCCCAGAAGCAATTTCTAGCAAGGAAGCAAGGTCAGCCATATGTCCTCTCCTTATAAGCTTCTCTTGTGTATGCATATCACATCCCATGTCAGTCTAGTGAACAGACATTCTGTCAAGCTCCTACTTTGCAATTCCTCTTGCTATGAACAGAGGGCAGGAAATTAACCTTGGCCTGAGGATGCCCAGAGACACAGCCAACATCCCAAACATGTCAAAACTTCTTATTTTATATAATACTGTGCAGGCACGTTTAGTTGGCTAACTGTGAACATTTCCACTAACCTCCTCTGGTGCTCTCTGTGCTCACTAATTCAGAAACTATCTCTCCTAAATCACTCATTTAAGAACAAAACAATTTGCACCACAGGAATTAGCACTGGAATAATTCCAATGGGAAAAAAAAATAAAATAAATTAAAAAAAAGGCGGGCAAGAAACAAGGCTGCCCAGAGAAAGTCCTCAGTAAATCTCAAGTGACCACCATCTACAGAACACTTTCATACATGGACTTTGACAGTAGAACAAGGAGAACAGGAACATAAACAGAGTGACAGCAGAACTGGGATCACACTGCACACAGAGGACACAGAGGGAATCACAGCTGTTATGAACAATTAATATTTATATAACAATAGTGTCTTGAGGGAACAGCTAAGTTACAGATGAACACAGAAGGCAATATTGCAGAGGTTTGTACACGTATTTGTGTGTAGATAGCACCTGTACAGTGAGATTTCTCTCTATCCTGCTTGACAGCACTCAGTGCAATGCCACCACCATCACAGAGGTCATCTCCACAGATATATAGAGAATGAGAGAAATAGGATGGGCATGTGAATGCACCCCGCCCTACTGCACTCTCTAATCAGGAGAAAAGGTGAGCTGTGACAAAGAGATCCTTTGACGAGAACTATTGCCAGAACTATGCACTTCTGCAAAGAAATCAAGCTGCTCTAAAATGCTTCAGTACTTCCTAAAATTAGGGTAATTTCAGTCCCTAGTATATTACAAAAGGAAACAGCAGCTCAGCAACCTTTACTATAATTACTTGGCCTAGCTGTGTATTTTTTAACTCTAGCACCTTAACCTTCTATGATACTACATCTGTAACAGAGTCAAGTTTGAGTGCTTAAGGAAAGCCCTTGTGGACCTTCTGAAGCTGAAATCACAGGCTTTTTCACAGCTGCAGCATATGGTTGAGCAGGGCCCAGAGGCACCCTGGGGAGGCTCACAGCTGCCCTATCACTCTTGGAATGAGTTACTTCCCATTACATCCTTCTGTCAACCTCTCACAGCATGAAAGGAAAAGCCTTGCTTGCCAGTGTGCTACAGTAAGATGGCTTCAATGCAATAGATGGCTCCCATGCAAATAGGAGAATGCAGCTCTGCAGAGTACTGCCCTGTAATCACTTTGAGTGCTCTGACAAGTGCAAAATACGCAATTAACAAACAAATAAGAACAAAAATTCCAACAATGCATTTCATTCTGCAAAGATGAACTCATATGTGAAATTACTCCCTGATCCTGAAAGTATGGAGGGCAACAGGGGTGAGGGGCAGCATTCTGTAGAAAATTCGCATGCTACATCAGCATCTCTACATTTTATTAAACAGAAAGCATTTTAAACTAATATGCCAGCAATATTCATAAAAATATTTAATTAAGGTGCTAAAATAGACAGTATCCTCAGTTCTTTCCCTTGAATATCAAATAAAAAAATAATTACTGTAGTACAAAAAACTTCTCAGAAAACCATGCAGTCTTTTCAGGTGAACATTAAAGATTGCTTATTTCAGAAACTGATGCAGATGAATCCACTTCGGTCAGAACAGGGCAAGTACAAGCCTGCTAGGAAGGCATTTTAGTAAAACCAGTACTTGCTCCCTGCAAAAGAACTTGGGATTCAGCAGCCTTGGTTTTAGTCTCTTGCACTGGCTCTGAGCACATCACATCCAACTTTCAGCCCAAATCTTCTATCCTGACTGCAGATTGTTTTGTCTGTTTCAGGATTTCAGCCCCCTCAAAAAGGTACTGCACCCTGAGCATTCACCTTGTAAGCCTCATCCTATAATAATCTGATCCAAATCACTCTTTCTTCTCAAGAGACTATTCATGTTGGCTGCAATGAAACCAACAACTTCAGAAAGCCACAGCAGGGGAGGAGGAAACAGCAGTATGTACTTGCATTCCTGATAGTTACAAAACTATCAGTTTTTGAGTAAAAATGTAAAACAGCTTTCAAAGAAGAATGCTTCTGCAATATAGGGCAGTCTGGACAAGCAGCACAACTATTCCATGAATATTTCATCTATATTGGAGGGCAAAAAGCCTTAACAACATACTTAGCTGCTGCCATTTATTTGATTTTGACAGTTCTCACTCATATGTTACATTTTATGTTCTAACGGTATAGTTTAAAATGTACTATAATATATTTAATTTTGCAACAAAACACTTGAAGGGTTTCATCTGACTTTTTTTTTAGACATCTTGCTGTAGGAAGCACATTTTGTTAGAAACCAGTCTTTTCTTGCTTTGTGGAAAAAAAAGGATCCTTTTATCCTTCAATTTCGCATAGGAACAGAAGCTGCAGATTCCTACCAAGGCCAAGCTGTTGTTCAATTGTTTTGCAGCTGGTCTTGCAGGCACTGCAGAAAAGTGTACTATGAAAAGGTGGAAAAGGAGAACAACCTTACAGAAGGGGAAGACATACGTATGAAATGCAAAGTTAAAAGCAGCCTGGAGGAATGTGTGCACGACACAGAGACGTGATGCTGTCTTTGCTGGTGAAGCTGGCTACTTTCTTCAGCCGTGTGAGACAGCAGTGGCATACACTGAAACTTACAGTGCACGGGCATGTGGGCAGTGGAACTGAACTTGAAACTGTGAAAAGGGAGAGGGTGTCAATGAAGGATTCATGCCTGAACGTGTGTGTTAATAGCATGGGGGTAGGGAGATAACCATGCTGTGCATCAGAGGGAAAGGAGCCTGGAGGTGAGCTGAGAGAGTGAAGAGGATGCATGCTGCTTTATCCCTCTTTAATTAGTTTTCAAAGGACAGTGATTTCCCCTACCTTCTGCAAGTACAGGACCGTTCCCTTCAGCACAGCATAAAAGGTTTTCCAGCCTCGTTTTCCCCGGGGAGCTGGAAAGAAAACAAATGAAAACCCATTTAACTCAGATCCATTTTTACACTTCGCCTAGGCTACCGGAGAGCTACATTTGTCCTGTGTTAAACCTCCTTTGTACTATCTTTTTCAAAGGACAATGCAACTTAGCACAGTGCCTGCACATACCTGCTGTGAGAGAGAGTAATAAAACAACCCTGATGACAGCCCTGGACTGGATCAGAAAGGAACAGCAGCAATGCAGAAAGCAGGCCACAGAGATCCAGTCTCTGGGCTCTTGAAGACAGGCAGACACTGCCCCTACACAACTACATCTGAGCTCTGCACCAGGGCAGTTTTCAGAAGGAAACAGTCTTTCTACATGCCACAGCAGGCTAGCAGGCACTGCTCAAAACCAGTGGGATACTACTTAGAAAGCAGTGTCTCCCCAGAGCATCCTTCCCCTTTACTGCTGCTGCACCCCCAGGTTGGCAATGTGAAAGGAGAAGGGTGCCATCCAAAATACCCAACCCCACAAGAAAGCAAAAGTCAGTCAGAAGTTGAAGAACGTAACAGAGACAACAAATCTAGCCCGTAAATTCCTGGAGACAAGCCGGGCTGGGGTGGGGCGGAACAAGGGAGGGAGGGAAGTAAATTCAGCGTGAAGGCTGAAGGATCCAGTCTGAAATTCAGGTGCAACAGACGGAGAGAATTAGGCACAGGCTGTACAGTCACAGCACCAGAGACCAGAAACCTGCATCTAACCTCACTCCCCACCAAGCCCACACCATTGACCAGCAGCCATGTAGTGTATCACTGACGCTATACTGAAACTAATACACACATAACTAAAGTATGACACTCAGAAAGGCACCCCATTCTGATCTGAAGAGAGAAAGCTAAGATGAAGAGGTTACAAGTCCCTTGTCCCAGAGGCTAATCATTTTCATCTTGAATAACAGGCCTTACTTCTAACTGGTACATGTTCAGTTCCGTTTCCAGCCACTGGCCCCTGTTACATCCTTCTCCTCTAAGTGCCTAAGTGCTTTAGCCCTCAGAACTAGGTTCCTGAGTAAATACAGATGAGCATTCCAGCACATCACCTCACTAGAAATCCCACACAAGGCAATCTCTGCCCTGCAAAAACTCCATTAGGAAATGAAACATTAAAAGGTCTAACAAACAAACAAACAAACAAACAAGAAAAAAGTTTTATTTGGGCCTGGAAAGCCAGAACTCAACTTTTTCAAAAAAGACAGACCTTTAACTTGTACAGGAATTTCTGAAAACATGGCCCTAATTACATTACTCATAAAAGAGTTCTCTCCAGAATGTCAGTGTCCAGAGTGCTGAATAATGAGCAATTCTGGTATTTATAATCAAAGAAATAATTTAATAAAGGCAACTAGATAAAATTATTTATTAAGGCTGAATAAAAAGATGTTTAATAAAGACAAGTCTATTTAGAGTACCCAGTCATCACAAAGAATTAGGTCAGCTTGATTTTGACGCCTTTGTTTGGATCCAGTTGTTCAGCTGTCAGTTTCCATCTTGGAAATACTGACTTTCAATTTCACCTTCTAAAATAAGACTAGCAAAACATGTGAACACCACAGAGCTTAGCCCAGCTAGGACAGATTGGCTGTTACTAGAAACCCACCATAAAGTCAGACTTTGTCTTTGGGATTTAGCCCAACAATGCGAACCATGAGTAGGCAATCGCCAACAGTGACCGGGAAAAACGCAGACGCTCCGACTAACCTCAGCTTTTTTCAAGATGTATAGACAACAAATGAAGATATCCAAACAATGAAACACACACAGGTGCCATCAGAGGCCCTTGATAATCAGTGCATCACAAACAGAAGTAGGACAAGAAGGGAAGAAAATAATTCAAGTAGGAGACACAGCAGGTTTACTACAAGAAAAGGAGGAACTGCATAGTAAAAAGCCGGGTGATGCCAAAAGCTGCTGCCCTTCATTGGATATATGACCCAAGGCTGGGAAAGTAGGGATGGGAACAGCATCTTCCAAACAGAGGTAAAGAACAGCCTTTCTTTAAAGACAGACCCAGAGGGGAGGGGAGATTTGGTGTCACATAAGGAAAAGGAGAATTATCAAATAACTGCAGAACCGCTACTGTAATTCACTTGAAATTGTTTTCTATTCTGTAAACCACTATATTAATTTTCTTTCAGCATAAAAATCATATTGCTTTGCTGTATCACATTACTTCTTATATTCCTGCATTAGAGCCGCTGCAAATGGGACTGTGCATTGTAAATTCTGGCCTAACAGTGAGAGTGTGATAATCCAATTGTTGTGTTGCTGTTATTGCTGCTATTTCCCCTAATGAAGCAGCACTATTCACCTTGAGAAGTACATGGGCTCATTGATACATGGCATTGTGAGGACATAACAAGAAAATAACACATTAGGATTGAAAAATTACTCACTTTTCTTTCCATCCGTATCTGCATGGATTTTCCGAGCCAGAAATCCAGTTTTATACACAGAAGCATTGGGGTCATGAGGGATGTCCAGGAATGGGTTATTTGAATTGCCAATCCGACTGACAGCCTTTGTCTGGTTCCCATTATCTTTCTCATCCGTACCATCTGAGTGAGATTTTTTTTTCTCTTCTTCATCCCTTAAAAAGCAATGAAAATCATGCATGAAGGATGGACTGACCCGCAAAGTTTCATTTCAGCAACTTTTGAACACTCCTTGTCAAAATATACCTCCCTCTTTATAGGGGGCCATATTTAGGGAGAAACCTAGAAATATATCAAAACGTAGACATATCACAGCAAACTTCAGTTCACCTACTTCACCAGCACAGGACACAGATTTTCAATAAAACCCAAGTTTCTATTATTGTCTCAAAAGGTAAGACTTCAAGAGTGTTCTGTGTCCTCCAACTTCACCTATTTTTAATTCCACATATTTGGGTGCCAAAAGAGGAAATATTTGCCTGCTGGGTTCAGCTGAGAAATCCCCAATTTATTCATGAGTTCACATGTAGATAAAAAGAATTAGAATACTACAGATCACTGTGGCTTACCCCTTAACTTAGCATATAAAACACAGATTCTACCTCTTTTTCTTTATTTTCTTCTGCAGACTAGCATAAAATTAATCATTTACAAATAAAACTACACTAAGTGAATTATGTTATCTTTACTTTGGAAACAAAATGCTGCTCAAGATGTTACTTATTAGGGCAATGTACTCCACATAGCTCTTGGGGACAACAATGCAAGCCACAAGCACTGCCTGACTAATAAATACCTTTCTGCTTGCTACAGGCAAAGGCTAAAAAGGACTAGGCAAACTAGAAAATAAAGGGTGTCCATCACAAGGGTAGGGCAACAGTTTTCAGAGAACAGGCCAGATTACCAAGTAGCCCTTCATCCTTTGAAGTCTACATATATTCCCCTCCAGGTGACTAGGAAAGGTGTCACTGGCAAGTCATGGTAGCAACACTTCCTGAGACCAGCATCTGATTTTAAAAGAAATTATCATTTGAGCATAATGATGGTTAATATTGCCAACCCACTGGGGGTGAACCTCAAGTTGCTGCATCTCACTGGACTCAGATGACTGGCAAAGAGAGCAAGTTCAAGCAGATCTTCCAAACACGTTTATGTTCAAAGCCATATATTATGTGCGGATTAGCAAGGCATGTATCAATTTAGAAGCTCCTTTAGGGATTCACTTCTACCAAGGCTGCTTATGAGAATGACCATTCAAAACAATATCCTCCAAGAACTGCAGGCTACAGCAACAAATCTATCTTATCCTCAGCTCCTGGAAAGGAGGCTCATTATCACTCTCCACAACTACCTGAAAGGAGGCTGAAGCCAGGTGGGGGCTGGCCTTTTTTCCCAGACAACCAGTGACAGGATGAGAGGACACAGCCTGAAGCTGTGCCAGGGGAGGCTGAGGTTGGACATCAGAAGAAATTTCATCACTGAAGGGTGGTTAAGCAGTGGAACAAACTTCCCAAGGAGATGGTGGAGCCACCATCCCTGGAGGTGTTCAAAAAACAAATGGTTGTGGCACTTGGTGCCATGGTCTAGTTGAAAAGGTGACGTTCAGTCAAAGGTTCCACTTGATGATCTTGGAGGTCTTTTCCAAATTAGATGGTTCCGAACAAAATGATTCTGTGAAATGGTCTTCATAGAATAACTTAGCCTAAGGAGATAAAAGGGTAAGAGACTGGTTTCACAGCAAGGAAACCAAATCCAGAAAGATGGGCACTGTATTAGTGAACTCTGTAGTAGCAGGGAATGTTCCCAAACATTTGACTTCGATCATCTCATATGAATTATAGAAATATAGTCAAGGAGGTGCACCGTATCTTCATGATGTTGTCTTCTAATATCTTCTAATTAAGAGGAACGGAACTTTTACTTGAAGATCTGATTCCTGAAAGGAAGAGCACTCCTTGCATCTTTAGCCTACTGATATGTGCTTTCCCACTCCAGCACAGAAAGTTCTATAAACATTTTTCATTAGCCAAAGCAATAAGGACTTCTTCAAGTACGCTTTAGTTGAAGCCCTCTCCCAATTGAAAAAGTGTAGGCATTTCTGACAACTTTACTTGTCCCCACCCTTCATGGGTCCACTACACTCAATAGCTGCTGGTAAGTCTGAACCACTATGTGTTATGTGTTTCTTAGATATATGTCCATTCCAGAAGCAAATTTTCTCAACATGAGTCTGAGACACTTAATCCAGACTAAAATCTCTCAAAGGGCTTAAGCATGCAGGCTGATTTGTCACACAGAAGTGCCTTGTGAATTCTGGGATTTCAGCCAAGGACACAGCAGATTTCTCCTTGTCAGCAGAGACCAAATGCAGTAAAAGGCTTAACACTTCTTTGGAATAAGCTATCTCCTTTGGAGCTATGGGAGTGAATTACTGTATACTAATCAATTGTCCTGTGGGAATATACCAGTGCCCTTAACCAAGCAGCGACAGTGGTGTGTTGAGCAATCCTGTGGGGCTCCTGGACACCACTAAGAGCTGGAAGCACTGCTTTTAAACTCAGCACTTCTAGGGCAGCTGTTAAAACAGGAATTCCTCAAAAGACATGGTGGAAAGGACGAAATACCATCCGCTGTCAGAACTGCTGGCAGCACTGAACAAAAATTTAACTGGTCTTTTGTTCTATCATGAAAATGGGACATCTTTAAGACTCAGAAGCTTCAGGCATTTCTGAGAGCTGAGTGCTCTGACAATACGGATGAGGGCAAGATGCACAAGTCAGTCTGCAACAGGCAATGAAGGGAGACAGAGAGTCAAGAAGGACTCATAACAAACAAGAAGTGAATGAAAACCAGGGGATCTGGGACTCATTTACTCAAATACTCCATGTTACTTCAGTGGTCAAACATAAGAAGAAAGCAAGATGATTTGGAGAAATGTCAAAGTCGCAAAAAAAGTTCAGTATGTCAATGTTCAGAATGTCAAAGTTCAGTAAAAAAAGTATTAGCTTTTCCTCAGGTATCTTCCAAAGCTGGCTGAATAAATAGGTCCCAAATACTGTTTACCAGGTATAACAACTTGAGCTTACTTCTACCAAGCTGTTAGGGTACTTTTGCAAGAAAGAACTGCAGAAAATTCAGGGGGCCTCTGGATAACTTAAACCTGAAAAGTGATCTTTCTTTGAAACCCTAGACTGCAGGGTAATAGAATAAGGGGTGGATAATGTCTTGGGGTTTTACAACAACAACAAAAAAATTATTCTATTTCATCTGTTGAAACCTGTTTGGGAGGTGTTTTTTCTTTACCTGTTGTAACTCCAGGAGAGAGGGGCTGACTGCCTTTCTGATAATAAGCCAGGCTCCCACAGATCATCCATGTGCTGTAACATCTCCAGTATGAAGGCCTCCAGTGATGTGGTAAGGGTCAGTGGGTGGCCATCTCTGTGCAGGTATGTTCAGAGCCATGGATGTGGTCACACAGGCATAGCTCAGGTCCTTTTAAAGGGCAGGACCACTGCTTCGCCTTCCCATTTCACACAGGACATAGCACAATCATTGTGCCTTTAGGGGGAAAAACCCCACAACAGTTCCAAAACACTTTTCAGTAGGCAAACCGTCATCATGAGGGTTAAATTAGGGTTACAGAAGTCTTACGAGATTTTCCGTAAGATCATTCCCTGCTATGGGACTGAAAGCAATTCCTCTGATGACCCCTCGCTGATGCCTGAAAAGGGTTGATAGCTGCAAAACTTCACATAAGTCCCACTTTCCATTCAGAGGAAATGGGACCCACAGTGTCTCTAAAGGGTACTGGTGACAGGAAAAGGTTACCATCTGTAGAGTTTCTCTAAGACTCTGCTTATGGCACATGATGTTTGCAAGGCTTCCCAAAACAAGGAGCTTCAGTTCCACCTCCATAAGCCTATCTCTTTGGAAAAGGACCTGCAGAGAGAGCAGTAACCAGCCCTCTGATTTCCCATGAGAACCTGCACACCAAAGCAAGGATCTGCTTGGGCAATCATTTGCAGTCACAGCATTGAAACAGAAATTTTTTGCCTTCTTAAATACATAATAACTGACAACGAGAAAGAGTTTGCCCCTTAGTCTTACACACACAGACGGGAAAAACATAAAAACTCAGGTGTTGCCATTTTGGTGATGAAAAGCATCTTCTGCCTCTCCCAAGAAGACCCTATACAAGGAAGACCCATTTCTGTATCCTGGGAGAAAAGCACCATCCAGTTCTGTCAGTAACAAAACTATTTCTGTATCCTCTATGGTCTGATTTGAGGCTCTGTCCCAGAAAATTTTGGTATCACTAATCTGGAACAATGTGGTCAAGCCCTTCATTCTTAAAACTCTGCTTTATCTCTGCATTTGTTCAAATAGCAAACTTATTTACATAGCAGAAGGTTGAGTTCGTCTACTTAAATATTGCAACTGAAAAAAAAAATGCAGGTTTGTAACATGCATCCATGGAACTAATAACATCTGTATTAGGAAATTGACTTGAGAGAAGTTTTGGCATCTTTCCCAGTGGAAGGAGAGGAAAAAAAGAGAATCAGGTTGAGTACCACCTCACCCTGCCCTAAAAGCAATCAAGAATTTGCAAACAGGAAACATCCTAGAACTTGGGAGACAATTATAATAGGGAGAGATTTCTCAGTTTGACCTAAAAAAAGGTGAGCTTCAGCACAGATGTCTTTATAACTACCCTGATTTCAACATCATAGTTTGATTTGGCAGCATCTCTTTCCCACCATCACAATCTGAATGACCTGTTTTGTTTTGGCTGAAAGGAGATAATTTTTCAGTGTAGTCCATAAAAATAAAAAAAGAATATACCATGTCCCTGTAAACTTCTCTGGATAGAGAAGTGTATAATTGGCTAGTTAAAAACCAAGTGATTCTCCTGAAAACTACACTGTTCTGCTGAGAAGGGGCTTTTGGGACACAACTGGCTCAAATGCAGCCATTTGGCTTTAGCAATTTTGTAAGCAGTGCTTTGGGAGTTCATATATTAATTCTGTATCACCAATTTCAAAATGATGATTTTTTTATTCTTACTACCTTCAACAGTAAACAGACACAGTGTTACAAACAAGAGAAAACAGTAATGGCCACATGACATTTCCATGTAAACATCATGCAAATAAAATGTATTTAGTTCTGGCACTTTCGTAATCAAATGGATTTTTCTTTTTCAGCTTAAAGGTGAAAATGATCACTGTGAAAGCCAAAGAATTAGTAACACCTAAAAACCTTGGGATGTAGTATTATACACAGTGGAGGGATGTTAGGAGGCCAGACAATCTATCTCTTTGCCTTTATGGCTGGTTCTTCTCTTCCTAACCCATTCCAGACAGAACGACCAGTTCACAAAAACCTCGAATGAAAGTGTTTCTTCAGTTTATCCAGGCAAACCTGTGCCTTCGTTTAAATTGACAGAAAACATTTTTAAAGGTTGATTTCAAATATAAGCCCATCCACAATGGACATGAAGAACAGCTCACACCTTCGGGGCTTGCAGTGTGGAGCAGAAGTGTGCTTTCAGGATACCACATTCACCAGTTCAGTGTAAATTCCAGGTCAGATCTCTTTTATTTTACAGATTATGGTATGTGATTCACTTTTAACTTTGTGGAGAACTTGAACCAGGCACTAGTGCAGAAGAAGAGCTGTAATGTAATTCCCTCTTCAGAGCTGTACTCATCCTTTCCTGTTCAAAAAGGGTAAATGAACACTCCTACTGAAAGTCTCTGGAGAACATCTGCTGATTAAGGTGTCATTTCTTGTGATTACAAAATTGAAGTCAATGGTAGCCTTTTCTTTGCGTGGGCTTTGGATCAGACTATAATTCTACTGGAAATGTAGTGCAAACTGTTTAAGATGATAACACACCTTGCTCACAACTAGTAAGATAAGGACTGGATAGCAGTTTTACCCCATCTTACATTTCACCATTACCCTTTCCTGCCCATGGACTTACTGATATCCATTAATCCACTAAATAATGTATTTCCAGAGCAGCTCTTAAACCTTTGCTTAGCTCATGAGTGTCTTAGATCCTCAAAGGATTTCTGGCTGGAGGAAAGGCATTTCTTTGAAATGCCAGCATTGCAGGAGAGCTTACACTGGGGTTTGCAGTTCTATCTTCACCTTTGCCTTACCTCCCACTTCTTACCCTCCCAAGTGCATCAGGGAAACAAAGGAATAATCTTTGAAAGGGAGAGAGGATTTTCTTTGGTCCCGTCAGAAAAAAAATGACCACGTCTCCTTCCCATTCAGCTTCCTCTGCAAATCACAACAGCAGAGCAGAAGAGTTATGTGCTTCCTCCCTAAAGCTCTGGCAGCCCAGGGCTTCTATGGGTTATGACTTTATACCAACCACACATCTCTATAAAAATGAAGAGAAATATCTTCACAATCCCTCTTCCAGCCAGTATTCTCAGCTCTAAAGGTACGGACCATGCCCAGAATGAGCTTTGTTTTCTCATCATGGAAATTAATTGTAGCATCAGTCCTAGCTATACGTTAGTCTCAGACTAGAACAGACAATTGGCACCTTTGAGCATTCTCCTGTATGAAGGTAGCTTTATATCTACCCAAAGCCTTATTTATGAAGGAGTCAGAATTATCCCTCTTCCAGCTTGTTTGGAGTTTTCCCCCAAAGGACACGGACCAGACTATGTAAATGCCGAAGCAGTTACCACCTGTACAAGACCAAGATCTCATAAATCACCTTGACTGAGGTTCACAGGAGCAGAGCCAGTTCCCACCTGGAGGCTGCCCAAGTGTATTAGATACGGTATGGTCTCTTGGCAAGAGCTGGAGGAAAATTCTAACATTGAGAAAGTCATATAATGGATTCTGCTGGTTGTAAAGTACCTGTGACAGTGTCTGGCAAACATCTTTGGTGTGACATGTAAGATTCACACAGCGTGTTCCAGGTCCAAGACACAGTCTGTGAAAATGTCTCCCACCATGACTTTTAATGCTCATCAGAGATGGCACTTCTTCCTGATTCCCATTAATAGCACACCTTCTTTACTACTCTGACATCCCCTAACACATTCCTGAACTGGGACAACAATCCCACTTGGAACCAGCTGTCCTTGTGAGGCTACACACAGTGACAAATTTGTTTGCAGATCATGAACTTGAAACAATGAAGATCAGAAGCCACTGGGGCCTGCAAGACCTATGGCAGTTGCTGGAATTTCCAGCACAAGAGCTGCAGGAGCCTGCCTTCCAGAAATACGTTGTTCCCAAGAAGGTGAGGTTTCATATATGTAAATATATGCAGGGAAATAGCTTTATATAGCTAAAATATATAAAATACAGAATTTTCCTATTTTATACCAAAATCCACTGTGGCGAGTGGCAAAATCAAAAGAAGGCACTTCTACCCTTTCCTGGCATACCTACACCACATGAAACATAAGCACAGAGAAATGACAGTTTAACACAATCAGAAACTGAAGCTTTTTATTGTCTGCAGCATTTACATAGTTAACAAGTGTTAGCTTGTCAAAAGCAGCTAAGGATAGGAGGGAGTGATATCAAACTTTGTCCGATTTATCATCTTACACATTAGATTGTTGTCAAGTTATCCATAGTTAATCAGGAGACAAACCAAGACAATAAACCAACACCAGGAAACTCAATCCAAGAAGTGTGTTTCTATTCAGTGGTTCTGACACAATGAACAGAAAGATAAAGGGAGACGTCAACGTCTATTTTATTTATGCAGTCATAGAACAACAGAGGATTTAATTTCTCTCTTTTCAGGCTGAAGTTTCCTACTAAATGAAATGTCCTCTTTCCTTACAAATGCAGTTGGCGCCTGTCATTAACAACTCCCCTTGCTGGAGAAACAGATGAGGCTACATTGCCAGGTCACTCATTAGCAAAAAAGCAAACTCATTATGTGCACTGGCTATCTTCTACAGGCTTTGGAGCCCACACAGACAGTGACAAAGGACACATAAACAGATTACTACACAGGTACTACTGTTAAACTTCTAGTTTCTACAATGAAAGTATACTTACACTGCCCATTCCAACTTCTCATTCTTGATAGAATTGTAGAGGGCCTGCAAAGGGAGAGAAATGAGATGGAATTATTGATTGACCTCTCCTACACATACATAAATATGTTTAGGAAAGATACCCAGCTAGTATCTGCAAGCAAGTGGTCTCTGATCCAGAAAGTCCCATATCTGCTAACAGCAATGTGAGAATCTCCAGCAGAAATTTCACCTAAGAAAAAAAATACTGAGTGCATGTTTTGAGATTACAGTCATTTTCTCACGCAAGTTTTCTGGGGTTTGTGGTTTGTGGCTTTTTAAGAACACAGAATCATGGAATAGCCATGGAAGGGACCTTAAGACCATCTAGTTCCAACACTCCTGCCATGGGCAGAAACATCTTTGACTAGGTCAGATTGCTCAGAGCCCCATCCAACCTGGCTTTGAACATTTTCAGGGATGGGCATCTACAACTTCTCTGGGCAACTTGTTCCAGTGCCTCACCATGCTCACAGTAAAGAATTTCTTCCTAACATATAGTCTAAACCTATTCTATTTCAGTTTGAAGCCACCGCCCCTTATCCTTGTAAAAACTACTTGCAAAAACTAAAGTAAAAACTACTTGCAGGCTGCCTTCAGGGACTGGAAGACCGCAATTAGGTCACCCTTTGGCCTTCTCTTCTCCAGGCTGAACAATCCCAATTCTCTCAGCCTGTCTTCATAGGAAATGTGATGGATCTACCAAACTACCTTGGTGTCCCTGTTCTGAACTCACTCCAACAGTCCGTGCCCTTCCTGTGCTGGGACCTCAGAGCTGGATGCAGGGTTCCAGGTGGGGTCTCACCAGAGCAGAGCAGAGGGGCACAATCCCCTCCCTTCCCTGCTGCCCAGGCTGCTTTGGATGCAGCTCAGGACACATTTGGCTCTCTGGGTTGGGAGTGCCCATGGCTGGGTCATGTCCAGCCTCTCACCCAGCAGCACCCCCAAGTCCTTCTCCCTGGGCTGCTCTCCACCTGTTCATCCCCCAGCCTGTGCTGATACCAGAGGTTGCTCTGACCCAGGTACAGAACCTTGCACTCGGTATTGTAAAGTATCTTGAGATTCCCATGCATCCACTTTTCTATCTTGTCCAGGTCACTGTGGATGCCATCTCATCCTTCAGCTGGGTGTCATCTGCACATTTGCTGAGAGTGCATCTGATCCCTTCATCCATGTCATTAATGAAGACATTAAATAGCACTGATCCCCGTATGAACCTGAGGGACACCACTTGTCACTGATGTCTATAAGGACACTGAGCCATTGACCACCACCTTCTGGATGTGCCCATTCAACCACTTTCTTATCCATCTAACAGTCCATGCATAAAATCCATCTCTCTGCAATTTAGATACACACATGTTGTGAGGAACTCTGTCAAAGGCTTTACTGAAATCCAAATAAATCAGATGTGTGGCCCTTCCCTTGTTCACTAACATGGTCACTCCATCATTCAAGGCTGCTGTGTTGGTCTGGCAGGACTTGCCCTTGGTGAAGCTGTGTTCGCTGTCTTGAATCACCTCCCTGTTCTCCACATGCCTTAGCACAGCTTCTAGAAGATCTGTACCATGATATGCCCAGGCACACGGTGAGGCTGGGCGGTCCCTGGTTGCTAGGGTTTTCCTTTCTACCCTTTTAGACCATGGGTACAATGCTTCCCCTCTTCCAGTCACCTGGGACTTCACCTTACAAAGGTGAATTCATTACTAAGGTGACTTTACAAATACCATGGAGAATGGCTTGACAACTACATCAGTCAATTCCCTCAGGACTCTGGAATACTTCTCATCGGTTCTAATAGACTTAGGTATATTCTAGCTTCTCAGGTGGTCATGAACTTGAACTTTACTTACGTTTGCAAAAGCCACAAGACTATGGCCTTGAAATCCAAGGTTCAGTCCTATTCCTGACACTCAATGACACCTTTTAGTCAATGACTTTAATGGGGACTTTAAGATTTCACCATAGGGACTAATCCGTGAAAATTTGCCAGAATGGCTATCCAAAGTCCCTGGGCCTCACAGACACCTGAATGTTTTCCCAGTCACACACCTAAACATAAACATACTCAGTTTCTAAGTGCAAAACAAAAAATGAATGTTAAGCAGCTTTTGTGCTTGAAGATCATGATATTGAACCATCGTCCACTAACAGCATTCCTCTTTCAATTGATAGGAAAGGTGTCCACTAGGTTTGACACCAAAGGTAACAGTTCTGGTTTTGATACAAGCCTGCCAAGAAAAGGGTCTGAAACCTGACTTAAGAGTGGGTGAGTATCAGACAGCTAGGATGGAGCTTTTTTGGAAGTACATATATCAGTTGGATGAGTATGTGTTATTTCAGCCCTCCAGGAGCTAATGTATACAATGGTTAAACCCCTGGTACTACTACAAGCTAACAGGGTTCTTCAAAGAGGTCACTTAAGTGAAGTATTTTGGTATGGAATGTCCCTGATTCTCACACATATAATGCACGTTTGTAATTCACCTTATATACATCGCTAGATTTACTCCCTCTGGCACATAACTCCTACACAGCCTCAAAATATGTTAACGTGTAGAAGAACTGTTGATGCACATGATTAGCAAAAAGTAGCACATCAAGTATGAACAAGCCTGAAAATCACATACTATAATAACTATGACATAATGCTCAACAGAAACAGTAACATTTAGACAGCTTTAATGTTGACCCAAACCAAAAATAATTTGGAAACTGGAGAAGTGAAATTAGTCTTGTGCATATGCCACAGCTGAATTCACATGAGCAATACCATGAGCATATCCCACTCTTCATCCTGTCATCCACTGGCTCCTTTCTGAATCTTAATATCAGTCTGTGGAAATGTGGCTTAACTGAACCATACATAAGCAGGTCAAACATTATGGTAGTATAACTCACCTCAGGCTGATGCTACACAGGCAAACTCTTGGTCACAGTGTCCCAAGAAAGTAGCTGTCTCAGAGCAATACAACAAATATGAACACCAGGAATAATCATGCCTCTTCCTACTGACACTGAGCTAGCAAAGAGAGGGCCTCACCACTAACTGAGCTTCACTGTGACAATCAGAGAAATATGAAGAAGTATTTCCAAGTCTGCAATTTTCACTATTTCTATATAACCTATCATCTCTGAAGTTGTATAAGGAGTTCTGAACCAAAGGCAAACAGCCAAAGGTGAAAGGATGGGCATTTCTGGCATTTTGTAGGCGCTTGCTTAATTTTCACGTGAAAGCTATCAAGAGATTTTAAGACCACTTAGTAGAAAGAAAGCAAAAGAAAGAGCTATTCTTTCTCCTGCCAGTTCAGCAGAAATAGACACAACTCCATTTCTGTACACAAACCAATTTTGAATGGTACTGGTTCCTGCAGTCACTGAGCATTTCTTACACGATTTGGCCAAAGACCCCATCTTATTCTTCAACTTGTTCTTTTCTTTCTGCTATGACTAAAATATTCTTTTACATTTTGAGCCAGAAAATGACTTCCAAATACAAAGTGAAGAGGCTGCATACTTCCTCCAATTGCCTCCCCAGTTTTCAGAAGTAGTATTTTTTTCCTCATCTACCCGATGAGTTTTAGAAACAGCAAAAACCTGGCTTGAGGAGACACATTGTTGCTCTCTGGCCCAAATGCCTACAAGACTGGGTCAAAACCTCTGAAAATTAATACCTGCCGTGTGCAGGTTTTTATGAGATTTCACTGCTAAGCACATCTCTAGGGATCACTGCAGCCAAAGAGCAGAATACACAAAAGCAGCAGTCCAGATTGGTGCAGGGATAACAGATGCCCCCGGCTTTTGCCTTGTGAAAAGAGAGCTTGTTTGTCCCAACCTTTACTAATGAGCCAGACACTGTCTTCCTTCTTTAGGGAGTAACAGACACCAACCCAGTCATGGGCCACGCATCTGACCAAGGACATGGTGTCCCCACACCATCAAACAGAGCCTGTCAAAAAGTTTCTGGTATTTATGAAACAGAAAGACAAGTGTAGAGACTATGCACAGCCTGGGCAGCAGTATACAGGGCATGTTTTGTGTGTCTACCAGACATGTTCACTGAGACCTCAACAAGCAGACCTCCCCAGGGATGCAAATATACGAGTTCTCATGGCTATCCCCCTAGCCTACCTCTCTGACACAGACTGCTGCGAGGCTGCACACCTGCTGCTGGACTAACCAGCATTTCAGAGGTGCTTTATGTCACCTCTCCAAAACAATTTATACTTTAACATTTTCCTGATGTCTACCTAGCCTCTCACATGTTCCAGAGAAGCAGTTTCCTCCTGCCATGTTTTGCAACCAGAAGCATGCATGTACAACACAGCACCTGATTTACTTCATGGCTATTCCCCAAGGCCCTAATTCAGACAGCAGCTCCTTTCAATAGACATTTCTCCAGAGTATGACTAAATCAAACAAACTGGGAGACAAGCACTTAAATGCTTCACTAAATTGCAGCAAAACTCATCAGAGATTATGGCATGGTCATGACTTTCATTGTACTTAGCTAGCTGCAAGGACAGGTTTTATTAACTCATGTTTTCTCTCTGGGAAAGAAAAAAAAAAGAAAAAAGAAGAAAAAAAGCTCTCACTTAAAGCAGTCTTACAGATTGACAACAACCACCAGCTCCTACCTGCTAGCCCGGGAAGTGTTTGGCAAATTTGCTATGTAAGCCAGAAAACAAGTTGAACCACAGGAGTGAATGACAGAATGAATATTGCATAGGTGTCATCTTCCAAGCTGGACAGATACCAGTCAGAAAGTAGAAAGACTTTCTATCTCTTTTGTCACCCAAGGCTACTCTAGACAAGATCCAAACCACCAGACGCCAACTACTCAACAGTGTCTGACTTCAATGCTTTGACTTTTTATCCCTATTACCCAGAACACAAAGACCTACTCGTTAGAGCTTTACAGCTTTCCCCTTTCTGATAAGAGTTGATCTCTAGGTCCACCACACCTCAAGCCCTGCAAGGCTTGAGGTGTAAGCTCCTTGTAAGCTCCTTGGATAAACAAGTGCAATTTTGAAGACAGAATAGAAGAAATTGACTGCTGCATAAAGCAAAACAGTAGGCAAAATCCAAGGTACTTTCCTTGTTTTAACTCAAATGCTGTTTCCCACAGCTCCAATTTGACCCCTAGAAGACTGAAGGGTAAAAAAAAAGTGAGATTTGTTATGCGCTTGTGGGATTTTTTTGTAATTGTTCATCAACTAGGCAAGAAACACTTTGCTTTTTAAGTGGAAGGCTGTAACTCTAAAAAACTGCTGAATTCCACCTCCATTTCCCCTTTGGTAGGCAAGTAGGTACGCAAAACCCCCTATTTTCACAAGGTCTCACTAGTCAGTACTTCTATTCCAACTGGAAAGAAAAGCCAAACTTTGGAGAGAATGCTTCTGGAAACTCCTGTTTATTTTACAAAGCTACCAAGAGAAAAAAGGTCACTCACCAACCCTCACCTTCTTCAAAATTCTGTCACATGCACGAACTGCTGGACTCCTTTAAAGAGGCTGCTCTTGTCACCTGCCAGCTGCCAGCGATGCTGTCAGCCAGCCTCTGCATGCAGAACCAGTGCACAAAAGCAAGGCACAACCAGGCGTGTACACAGGGACAAAGTCATGGCAAATTACCCAGATACTGAGAGTGGTAAATAATCTAAGTTACAAGTAGGCATAGGATCCCCAAAGCCTGGTGAGCAGGGTGCAAGATGCTTGAAGAGATCCCAAAGCACTGTACAATTCCTCCTCTCAAAGAGCAACATACGGCCGGCTCTTGAAGCAAGCTACTGATTTTCTGTTTGCACTAGCCCATGTAGAAAAGCCTGCCAAGAGGGAAAGGAATGTACCACACATTTTTTACACCTGCTCCACGCATAGCAGAGGAGCCAGAAACACCTGCTGTGAGGCAGCAAATAGGCAAAACCAAAACTAAGTTCATAGAGACAGCACAGATGACCCAGACTGTCTTTTCCAGTTCTTGTCTCCCATGGTCTTTGCTTGCACCCAGTTCTTCACTGACTTTTGGGGTCATTGTTGGAGGAATGATCATCTGATCATTGCAGAGGATAGCCTGGGTGGCTTTTGATGCCCTCAGGACAGGGATGCACATGTGCTCTGACCCAGGCCCTTGCCACACTGTCCTGCTACCACTGCCAGAAGCAGCCCTGCCTGGATACACTTCTTCCTCGCCTCTAACTGATAATGGCATGGTTGACTCCAAGCAGCAAGGAAGTCCCAGATACACGTCAGGGCAAAGACACGCTCAGTCTTTGCAGTCACAGCACCTCCCCCCGTCACTCATCACCCGTCCATTGGCTTCGCCCTTTGGAGCTGAGCAGTCATCAGCATCAGCTCTGGCTCCTGCCATATGTGCTTTACTGCAGGGAAAAAAAACAACTGAAGTAGCAGAACTCTACAAAAATAAAATAGGTTTACAGAGGCAACAGACACTAGACATCACAGGTGTCTGCATGGAGTCCTAATAGGTGTTCGTGTGCTCAGCCTTTGGATCAGGGTGTAGCTCTGTATCATTGCTTTCCGCAAGGTCTGGATGAGGAGCAACATGTTGTTATATACCACTCATGTTTAGGCTGTTAGGCTGTTTAGGTGGCTGCTTGAAGGCTGGCCCTCACTTAGAATACAGATCTATACTACACCACCTGCTATTTGCCTCCCTCCCTCAAAACTCAGATCTTGACATTTTCTCCCGTCCTCATGCATGGATCTGCAACACCTGGCAAGGGGAGGATAAAGGTTCCGATCACTGAGTGCCTGTAGCTCATTGCCAGATTCAAAGCCCACACGCCCTTGATTTCTCATGCATCTTCCCCCATTCTGATGGGGATGCAGCAAGGATGCCAGATTAGTACCCCAAGAAGCCTGTGCCTTAGTGTATGGCATCTCCTGTCTGCTGATACTGCTCTCAATTTTAAATTCCACTGGTTTGTACAACAAACGTTCTTCTAACAAGCCAGCATACATTATTCATAAAACAGCACAGAGCTGTTCAGCAGCATATGGAACCGATGAATGTTGTTTTGGTGTAGGAGGAGATAGGGTTGATAGGAATGTTTTAGGGGGAAGGAAAGGAGATAATTTCACCCAGGGAATTTCAAGTGCGTCACCAACTGGAGGAGAACGTTTTGAAGAGAAACTCCTGTGTTAAAAATCTGGAGGGGGAGGGAGGAGAAAGAAAAAAAGGAAAGAAAGATTATGCCAGATATATCATCATAAAACAGAAAAGGATGGTTAGCTGTGGCTCCTGAGAGCCAAGAAATTAATGCCACACAAGAAATGTGTCCTCTATATTGATACACATGGCTTGTCAGAAAAGATTTTTTTCTGTTCTTGCTGAAGTGTTTAATCGCTCTTATTATAAAGGCAGCATACTGAATTATTACCGAAAAATAGACAAAAGGCTAGATAAGTACTTCTTGATAGTGGAGCATCTACACAGTCTATTTCAAACTGTTTTATTGGCCCTGAGCATTTGCAGGCAGGACAGGTGCAAGTACTTGGCAATTCGTACCCTGGCTGCAGAAAAGAAGTCTGTCAGAGAAAGAGACTACTGAGCATGCTGGGTCACACGGATGATCCTAAGATCCTTTGACTCACCTTGCATGCAGTCTGGACTTGAGCCTGCCCTCCAGAGAACAATGGTACAGAATTCACAGTATCCTTTTCACAGGTTCTCCTGCTGGTCGAAAGCTACGGTACCTGCCTATAATACACACTCAGGATGCATCCCCCTAGTGAAGGCTGTCCACACAGAGGCACTACCTGATGGGTGTCCAGGAGATGAAAGGTACTTGGGCTACCTCGCTTCTCTGACACTGACAGCAGGCAGACCTCATCTGCAGGCACCATGTTGGTGCTTTGTTCATACTAACTAAAGCCTGAGGATACATAATACTCTCTAGCTTACCAAAATAGGCTGAGTCACATTAGCGAAAAGTAAAAGAGGAGTATGTTTCTGAGGCACAAATGTTTTAAATCCATCTCTGTCCAAAGTCAGCTGAAGCAATCACAGAAACAGGTCTTGAGCATTGCAATCACTTTATATACGGAGCAAATAAAACACAAGACAGGCCAGACACAAAGAGGGAGACACACCCACAGAAATATGAAGAGGACAAGTCTACAAACCAAACCTTACTTAATACTGAGGAGATCTACATGGCATCAGTGTCCAGAAAAGCCAGCCTAGAACTGAAGACATTTCCTGAGAAGTGATGCACGAACATATATGCACAGTTACACCTATAAAAAGAGCTCCTTTGCCACACTACAGATTAACAACCTCCAGGTTCTTCCACCAACACAACAGTATCGAAAATCCATAGCTCAATTATAAATCAGTTCTCTAAATCAGTGATGTCTTAGCAAAATAAATGGGCAGACAAAGATCAGAAGGGGAAACAGAGAGATGGAAAGAGAAGGACTGTCCAAAATCACAAGACCAATCACTTGCAGAGCTGCTTATCAACCAGGCAGGCACCACTGAAGGGAATGCAGGGATACTGTCAGCCATCCCTAACACAGCTTTTACAGATCTTAGATGCCCTGGAGATACAAAACCCTTTGTTTGAAATAAAGAAACAGCACAAAAACCAAAGCAAAGCTACAGTGTTCTTCCCAGCTTATTGAGATAGGCAGGAAAGAAGTAGATCTCTCAAACAACAACCGACAGCACTTAGAAGGAAGAAATACGAATTCCACAGAGGAATGAACACAAAGCTTTCATTACTGCAGTAGTTAGCTAATTGTGTCAGACACCATTCCTGGGAGAAAGTCCCAGCCCTGAGGACGCTACACCATGCATATTACAGTGGACACAAAGCCCGGGAGAGGGAAAATATAGAGATTAAGTAATTCATCCAATGCCAAAAGACTTGAGTTTTTACCATATGCAGAAGAGTTTTCATGTATAAATCCTCCCACCAAATACCCTGCAATTATTCCCATGCTTAGGGTGAAAGTGTTCACTAGAGCAGGGTCCTAGAGCACCTGCAAGATGCAGCCTTACTTTGGTATTTGTTGGAGAAGCACATACTGCATCAGCAACAGCCTGAAAATGATGGCCATGCTACTTCTCTGCCCCAACTCAGCAATACACTGTTTCTCAGATATGGTTCTAAGGTCCTGAAAACAGAGGCTCATTAACTTGAACTGAAAAAAATACTTACATTTATTTCTGGCTGCAGTACCTTGTGATTTAAGTTACACAGCTCAGGCTCTGCAATGCCATACAACCTGTAAGCTAACAGAGAGTGATCTGATAGGAACTACTGTGCAGCACTGGGGTCTTTTCAGCACAGCAGAGGAGGTTTCTCACAGAACAGATAGGAGATTTAGGGAAGGGACGCTACAGGAAGATCCATGCATGTGCCTGCTTTGCATGCACATGGACCCACAACACAGTTAAATGCTTGGCTGATGCTTTGAAATACTCATTCAGCACACCTTTGCAAATGGTTGTCTCTTTTGATCCCAAGGTCAGAATCAACTGGCAATAAGAATGAAATCAGAGGCAAATTTTGGTCACTGCATGAAGTTCATTCAATCCTTGGAGACACAGAGCACCTTTGAGAGGGAGACAGCTCTTAAAGCACTTGCCAGGAGTTCCTGGGTGCCTCTCAGTTATTGTGTGGGAGAGAGGAATGAGGGGGAAAAAAAGATGCTGCATGAAGTGGGGGTTGTTTGCTTAGGAACTGAATAACTGGGCTGGGTGAGGAGATGCTGCACACAGTCAGTGTAGCAGCTGGGAATAGCCTGTGCTACCAACCATTACAATAAACTAATGTATTCCTACAAATGGACAAAAAATGCCTTCCAAATAAATATTTGACAGCAATATTTAATCATGCATGCAAGTGAGACAATATTTTCACCTCACACCCACATCTACTAAACCACAGAGCTGTAGATAAGGAGTAAAAATTATTTTTCTACAGAAAACAATTCCCATTAAACCGATAATCCCAAGGACATCACCTGCCAACTCTGGCACGTTTCCTGAGTCGAGCTCCAACTAGCACTGTCACTAGCAAGTTTTCCCTGTTTACTATTGAACCAGGCTCAGTGACAGGGCATTCAGCTAAGACCCGATCATTATAATACCAGAGCTCTTTCACCTTCAGCTCTCTCCTCAAATGCAGAGATTTTTTTCATGACCTGACAGCAATTCTGTGATCACTGCAGATCATCCAGAGCTCTTAACTCCTGCAAAGCATAACCTTTTCACAACACCAACCCCATGCCTAACCAAGCATGTTACTACTAATATTTGGTCATTTACCTTGCTTTCTTTAGTAGAAAACTCAGAGGAGTTGGAGATTTTCATAGATTTTGACCGATGGGACTGCCGCCAGAGAGATTCTTCTCGGGAGTATTTCACCGAACCTGTGGCTCTCACCCGCACTTTGCTGGTGCTCTGAACACTGTTAACTCCAATCATTTCCAAAAGTGAGCGTATGGGATTGGGAAGAAGAAAGCTAATGAAACTTCCCAATCCCCTGCAGAGGAACTGGAAAAGGTTACGACTGGAGAGCCCAGGCTCAAGCAATCAGTGTTTGCTTAAAGCACACTAGGCTGTTTTCTCCAGCATCTTCAGGCACAGTGTTTGGAGCCAGCCTGATTGTTCCAGGCATTGCTCACGTCACTGGACGGGAGAAAAAAAAGAAAAAGAAAAAGAAGAGGCTGATAGAAACTCCTCCCCTGCTCTGCTCCGCTCCCCTCTACGGCATCAACTCCCCCGTCATACACACACCAACAGTGAGAGGGAAAGAGGTGGAGAGAAAAATGCTGGAACAAATGCCAGCAGATCAAGCAAGATATTCATTTTCAGTTCACGCGGCCACACTTCCCTGCCTGCAACAGCCTGCCATGCTCATTACTGCCTGCAATAACAAAGAACACTGCAAACAGAGTCTTCAATCACCTGCCAGCTACAGGCTTCTGGATGTGAGAAATACTGATGGATTCTCAAAGCACTGGAGAAATGAGTGAAAACCCACAGCACCATAACAAAGTATTGGCAAGCCCCTGAGAGACAAAACAGCAAATTTCCACAACTCTATGTGTTTGCACTCATTAGCCAGAGAGCTCGGGGTGCCTTCCCAAGGTAGAAGAGAGAGCAAGACCACTTTCACACTCTAAAAGGGGCTTAGGACAAAAGAGGTGACTTTCCCGAAGTGATTAGTGCACACCAGCGGCAGCTGTGAACAAGCAGCTACGGACTCATCTCCTCCCCACTCGGCAGCGAGAAGAGCTGCGGCCATACCCCTACACAAGCAAACTGCGTGTTCCAGTGGCTCACCCCACAAGTGATGCAGCTCCCAAGTGGCACAGTGTTTCTCCCTTGTGGCAAAGCCATACAGCCTAGAGATGGGAGGGCCACTACCACTGCCAGAGGCACAGCTCCAACGCACAGGAGCCTGGCTCCAGAGGCTGGGCACGCTCCCTGTGCCTGGAGAGCCATCTGCCTTCATGCAGGGGGCAAAGGGGAAACTGATGCCAAAAGGAGCTAGTACTCTTACTGAGGGGTGAATACACTAAATACGGGAAAAGAGAGATGTTTACCTCAATGTTGCAAAAGCGCCATCATTTCTGGCTCCTGGAGACCCAGAGTGCAGCAGACTGTGCATTGCCATGGCAACGTCCTCCAGTGTGAGAGAGATTGCTGTGCTCTACTCGGCTCAGCACAGGATCGTGACAGCTGCCGGCACACACTGGACAGGTGGAGCAGCTTGTGTGAGCAGCAAGGCAAAAGTGGACAATGGGGACATTGTCCCAAAACCCAGAAAAGGCAAACAGTTTGTGCAGAGGGTGCATGAGGAGCTGGAAGACTCTGCAGCAAGGCTAACACCAGGTTCAGCAACCTGCCCCATACCACCATTATCACCAGGCAGGGCAAAGACAGCAGCAGTGGTGCTGGGTTGTGGGAGGACAGGAGGGCTATCATCCCACTCACACCAAGACACACAGGGGGCAAGTCTGAGCACGCAGACAGCAATGAGGCGATGCTGCCTGGCATGCTGAGGTGAATGTCCCGTCCTGAGATACATCAGGCAACCAAAACCTGGGTGAAGAGGCTCCAGTCTCTGTTCACACCCGAGTCCCGTTCCATGTCTACCAAGCCATGTGGAAGCAAAGTGAGAATTTTCTTACCCCATGTCATGCACACAACAGCACCCAGGGGTAAATAAGATGCATATGAACTGAGTGGACTTTTCCCCTGGTTACATCTTCCCAGCCTCTTGCAATCAGGAACTTACACCCTTACAGGGCAAACAGCTAGACAGCCAGCCACATGATGGTCCTATGTGCATTTCTGCTCATAAAAGATGCTGCTGTCTCCCCAGTACGCAGGAGCCTTTCTGACAGCATTAACCCTTTGCTCATGTCACCCCCAAGGATGCTACAAGGTTCATATCCTTCCCACAGACTGAAATAGATGTGGACCCTGCTGGGGGACAATGGTCAGTGGAACAGGGAACAGGTTACCTAAATATCAACACAAAAACTGTCTCGGGGGTGAGAAACTTCTGAGTCCTCACAGATTCTGCCTCCATTCTGCCTGAGGCACAGATATCTTCCCTTCTGGCCAACAAGAAAAACACATTTTCATTTCCACAACAGTCAGATCTAGAAAGCCCATTCCTACACATTAAGATCAAATCCCAAATGTGCCCCTTTTTCACACAAACCTGTCATTGCTAGAGGATAACTGCAAGGAACCTTTTTTTCTGGCAATAATCATGCTCTGAGTTACTTGTGCCACTCTGCAAAAAAGGTTTTACGTTACTTAACCCATGTGAAATCATCCACTGCTTGTGGGAAAGCTTTTCAAAGAAAATCTCTTCTTAGAGGAAATTTGCACTGCAGTCAAACTGCTCCAGATGAGCTAAGCAGCAGGTCCTGACAGGTGCTATGTAAATGGCCACAAATCACTCTCTATCCCAGCAGCCCCCTGCCTAGCAGATTATTCTTGCTCTCAGATTTATAAGGCTAACTCCCCAAGCACCCTCAACACATCTGAAATAATTACACTCCCTAAATATCACACACAGACCTAGGCCAGTGTCAATTACACAGAGCAATTTTATTATTAAACACAAGCTAGACTAAATCAAAGCAATATTTCTCTTGTGTTGCCCACAGCACCATCACTGCTGCCTAATTGCAGCAGTTCATCTAGCATTCTCTGAGCTGAAGTTAGCAGATCCTCAGGTAGGACAGGAACCTTACTTCAGAAAGGAACAAGTCTGTTTCTGCAGCAGTCCAAAACTCCAAGGATGACAGAATATTCTTTCTTCTTTTTTTTCTATTGAGTATGGAAAACACTTCTTAGCTCACACTCTCCCAACGACAGCCTCCTGAGATCATGCATTTGAAGCCTTAAATATCTTCAGATTGAAGATCCAGTTTAAATTTCATCGGTGTCCCTAATTTTCATCTGCAAGTGATAATAAAATCTTGGTACTCCTGACTGAGCCAGTATTCCGTGTACATACTCACTGTTGTTCTGGGGAAAGACCATGCTTCGACATTAGAGAAGACCCACCATTTTAGAAATTAGTATGCACACAGGACTGATTTATGTCTGTAACTGAGCAACAGGGATTTCTGAGGGAAAAGTGTTCTGTTAACATAAATAGAGGGACAGAAGAGATGTTTTTAAAGAGGGGCTGAAATAGCTGTGCAGTATCAGAAAAATCAGAGCTGACCACACCCAGGGGATCCCCCAAGTGTGTCAAGAATTCAGGATCTCCCTCTTGTACAGAGGCCAGCAAAGAGATGGTAGGAAAGAGGCAGAATGTGAATATTCATTTAGTTACTGACATCACTAGGGTGACCAAAAGGACTGTGACCCTATATAGAGACCTTCCCTATCAGTTCCTCTAAGGAACAAACCATAAACCTGCAGGAAAATTTTGAACTTTGAGTCAAAGCAGATGCAGAAGCAGAAAACCAGTCTCTATTATTCTTTACATCTCATCCTTTTAAAACCATACAAAAGCTTTCCTCTTGTCACAAGGCACTATGTCAGACCCCATCATCCATAAAAGAAACAGGCAGCTGTTCCAACTTACCCTGAAATAAGCTCCTTCCCATCTGTCCCTCCCACCAGTCGAGTTTCCCTGGGAGGCAAAACGTACTCAGTCCTTGCTTGGTCTTCGTAACATCATTCAGCAAATCAAGAACACAAGAAGAAAAACTGCAGAATTCAAAGTAATACTCAATATTGGCTTTTGGGGTACAAACCTAAGGACCACATTACTGTATCTAAACAATTCCAATGTCCTCAAACTAAGTCACATTAGTGCAATTTAAGCCTGATGTCAACAAACATCATAAGCTGACAAAGTACATAAACACATGCGTATCAGTTACTTAAAATATACCCTCAAAAGCTAGTAACATATTTAAAAGCCAGCACAGAAAGGCAAAACTATTCAATGCTGCCGTTAAGTGCTGTTTGTTAAACAAACAACATTAAATCCTTCCTTCATCCTTCATCTTTACTTCTCTCATTTTTTTTCCTTCTCCCCAAAACAGCAAGGAAGGGGAAAGTTAATTCTGACAGATAAGCTACTCTTACACAATGGCTACATAACTAGAGCTTAAAACTCAACAGTAAAATTCCTGTAATATTAAGATAAAAATTTCTGAGGTCTGCTGACTAGGGGGAGCTGACAACATAGATTAAATCTAAGTGTCTCCTGTGAACAGCAGAAATACTAGAGTCCCTTCATTTTTCTGACATGCACATTCAACAGGAATCCTACCAGGGTAACAGCTGGAATGGTGGGAGAATGATGGATGACTGCATGAGGGCAACTGAACTATCTCTGGTTTAGGTTACATGAGAAGAAGGCTAAAAGAGCATCCACAACCAGCAGCTCATGGTCCCAGCACAAGTCTTTACAACTGACTTTTTACATCAGTAAGCACCTAGAAGTGAGCAGAATGACAAAACCACAACAACTGGTGGAAGATCAAATGAATCCTGGTACCGGTGTATCTCTGGGATCCACACTGCTTCCTGGGCCAAAAGAAACCACTCCTAAGGTAAGTGCCCTGCTGAGAATGATATGAGATCACAGGTTAAATGAAAACAAGCTGTTTGATAATAACAGGGATGCAAAGAAATTATGCACCCTGTTATCCTGATCAGCACTGCAAGTGAAGAGATGCCTTCAGCCATCTTCATGTTCCTTGCAGCAGATCTGAAAACAGCTGTTTCACGGACTAGCTGTTGTACTTCCTGGCAAAGAACTAAAGTATCCAAGGGGAAAAGTTCCTCTTCTTGAATTCATCCTTTTAGGAATTATCATCTACTATCAATAGAGCTCGCAGAAATTAGGTGAGCCATATGGCAGGCAGACTAACACAGACCACCAAGCTCCTTAAGTTAAAGCTGACAAATGTGGCCACAGAAAACAGCAGCATTTCGTACAAATCCATAAAAACATCAAAACCCTAAAATTCTGCATAGGTGTGAAAAAAACCCAGAGGAAAGTGATTAAAGAAGTGATTAAAACAAACTATCTCAAATCAGCTGCAAACAATCTCTGCCACTGTCCCTGCAGTGTGCATGTTTACACTGCAACANAAGGAAAACAACCACCCTCCAAGGCTTCTGTCTGACTCAAACAGCAACAAATCAATAAAAGGAGAAGAGGAAAAGGAATGGGAGGACAAGGAAGTGGGGGTAGAGGAAATGGGGGAAGGAAGGAAGAGGGCAAAAGGAAGGGGCACAACAGGGAGAAGTGGGAGAAGAGGGGGGAACAAAGGAAATTGAGGCCACTCTAAGGTTGTCACAGATTTCAAGCGAGTGTCACCTGTGGCTGTAGGCATTGCACTATGGAAGGCAGAAAAATAGGCATAGCTTTTCACATCCCTTTTCTCCACAATTCCATCTACCTATGGAGTCATGTCCAGCTACCTTGCCCAAAATGCAGGTGAAATCCTTTCTACCTCTCTTGATACCTTCCAGAACCCATCTGTCAACAAGACAGAAAACTGGTGCCTTGGATTTGTCCCATTTGTACAAGGATCTTGTGAATACTTAATCATCCAAGAAAAAGTGACCTCAGAAGGAAACTAAATATTTCATTTAACATCACAGGAAAGGAGTAAAAAAATCTGAATTTAAGGAGCAGCCTAATACTCTTGTTTGAAAGAAAACTGTACAGCTGGGTCAGAGAGAGAATAGTCCACTGCTATTTGAAAAGTGTAGCAACAAACAGAAGGAAAGAATGCCAAAGATTTATACAGCAATAATCCCAAAGCTGGTGAAGGAATGTTCTCTCATCTTCTTCTTCCCTTTTTTTTTTTTTAAATATGGTATAAATTATATTCCTACTCCTCCTTCCCTTGAGATGCAGCAGAGAACTTAAATTTCAAGCAAATCAGTGGGTGGAAGATCAAAGAATGTTTTTCAGAATTTGTTTTCTACCTACATGGAGGTGGGAGTAATATGTCATAGGGACCAAAATGTATGTGTGACATTGTATTAGAGAATTCCCAGTCTGCAAAGAGCCCAAAATTCCTCTTTTAAAGTGGCAGAGTGCATCATTCCTGGAGATCACCAGTCTGTATCCTCCACAACTGACAGTTGATATTCATCCTTGAGACCTGCTATGCATTTCAGTTACAGCAGGAGACAAGTAACAGCCTTGGCTATCTGACAGGCTGGAGAAGCCAAACATCAAATAACTCCCTTGTCTGATCAACCTGGACAAGACACTACAGATAACTTGCCTCCACAGATGAAAATTAACCCCCCAAATGCTCATTAGGAGGCTGGTATTGAGCCATGTAATTGCAACCAGTAGCAATGGAAATTCTTAGCTGACTCTGCTTGGGTTTCACTCTTTGCTGACACAAAAGCCTGGTAGGCTAGGTGAGATCTTTTGAATAACAATTGGAAAGTATAGAGGCGAAAGGTTGATGGAGCAAAAATAATTCAGAGAAATGCACACCGTCAAAGCAGAACAGGTCCATCCTGAAATCCAGCCTGCTTCCTAGTAAAATAAACAATCCCTCGCACCACCCCTAGACTATGCAGAGTAATCCTAATTCTTAGATCACCTTCAAAAAATTTATGGTTTAAGCCTTGTTTAAAGTTCTGCTTTCCCGGCTCAGAGACACAGTTGGTAATAGGCTTTTCCTATTACAAGGCTTTCCTCAACTCAATACCTGAGTTTATTTGACTTGAGAAAAAATATATAGATTAGAAATTCTTCTTTTTATATGCACTGAGGTGAGTTCCTGAANTGCATTTCAACAGGGCAGGAAGAGGTCAGGAATCTCTGTAATTGAAGGAACACAAAGCACACACCATCACAACCTGATCCAATTCTCAGGTCTGCTGAGCATGCTTTAAATGGTTATTGCTCTTAATTAGGACAGATGACAACACCCAAAAACCTCCAAGTTGAAGGAAACAAAGGTTATCATGGCAGGAAGGTTCTCAGCAAGTATGGAGAAGAGTGAAGACTAGCCAGGTGTTCCCTACAGTCACCATGGATCTGTGGCTCCTCTGAGAGTGAAAGGAAAGTATGCTTTCACAAACAACTCTTTAAGACAAGGATTCATGATTTCATCCTGCGTTCTCTGACTTTTATGCTGCCAGATTAGACTCTGTTGTCTCCTAGCAGCTGAAAGGGGCCTTCCGTAACAGATCTTCCATCTCATACAGATGAGAAATGGCCCAAAAACACTATTTCCAACAGAAATATTTTTAAGAGAAAAAAATCCTTTATTTTGTGAAAGAAACAAGGAGGCAGAGCTCTCTCTTATTTAGTGGAGCAAAGACACTTGGTCCTCTCCCTCTTCTGCCCACTACTGCAGGGTGTTACAGCAGTCAATGGGGTCCTCCTGGGGCCATCCTGGCATGCTGTCACATGCTTTCATCTCCCTGACTTCTTCAGGTTACCCTCAAAGGTGGGAATTTCTTGCCAAAAAGCCACGAAAAGGATGAAGAGAGAGACTGATGAGCACTTCGGGTGCCCACAGCAGTCCAATTAGTTAAGTTCCTCTCTGTAAAGGGGGGCTGAGGCTGCGCAGGGAGAGTTAGCCACCTGATGTTCATTCTCTCTGCTAAATACCTGAAATGATTGGAATGGATAAAGTAGGATGCCAGTAATTCTCTTTATATAGAGTGTTTGCTTTGGAGGGTTTTCAAAAGGAATTAAAAAAAGAGGGAGAGAGAGAGGAGGCAGACAGACAGTGGCAAAAAAACCCCTTAATTAAAGTGCAGGGAACTGACAGCAACATGAGATAAACCCTACTTCGCAGCTTCTATAGGAAACTCCGTATCCCAGGAATCCTGATCAAGAATTCAGATCATTTAGAAAATTAAGGAGAACTGGTTCTTCAGTAGAGTTCAGCACTAGCAACTCCAAGTTAATTTGGTCACTTCATTACAGTGCTTCTGTGGGAGATAAGGCCTACCCGAAAAACTGCCTTTGAGAAAAAGCAGATCTTTTAGGAAGGATTGGCATCTTATCTCCATCAGCAACCCCCGACAGGATGAGTCTAGCCAAGTCCCTGTAGAGTATCCCAGGTACCTCAGCATGATGGAGATTCCCAGATGATATAACAGGTCAGTGAAGAGCTACCTCCTGCCAAAAGACACACAGCCGGGTATGACTTCCCCACATCCAGTGTTTGTGTCATGGGGCAGCACCGCTACCAGTCAGCCCGTGTCACAGGTTGGCTGATGCCCATGAGTCCATGAATGAGGTGTCTTGGACACTGTAAATGCAGAGGACATTTACTTATGCAGGACAGCTGATACTTTGCACACAGCCTAACAACAGGGTACCCCGCCCAGAGCACTGCCTAACGAAAGCAGGGATCCATTTCCTTAGTGATGCCTTCTTGCAGGCTCTCTGTGGACTACAGAAGACGTTTTCGCTCCTTACATAGGAAAAGACCTTGTTACTGCCACCTTGCTGGAGTGGAATCCCACATATCTTGTCTCAAGATGATAAGAGGAAAACGCGGCCAGCACCATACCAGCACTTTATTTGTGGGGACCACACTGCCCTCAGGAATTGAAGTGAGAATGTATGGCCAAGATAAGGCTCTTTCCAAGCCAATCTCCTCCTCATTCCAGAAAATCTTGTGAAGCCCAGTTTTAAAAAAGGCTATGGTCACACAGTACAATTTCCTAGTACATCACTGTGAAGATGGTATCACTACAGCAGATTAAAGCTGGTGTGAGCATGTGAGAAAGAAACCACTCCTACACTGTAATCATGAGGTTCTTCACACAGCAAAAATGTCAGACTGATTTTGTTTTCTTTCCAAGGAGGGAGATCCTAGCCATGCCGTCCCCTTCTACATATATATATGTGTGATGAGTAAATGGATAGTACAAGCAGACCCCATGGGGAGAAGTGCACTTTAAATTACAGTTTGGCGCATTTGTCTTTATGGGTCCTAACTATAAAAGCAACCTCACATCCGACTAAAGGAGCGAGGAAAAAGTAAAGGCAATGAATCTTCGTGCCGACAGGTATACAAAAGCAAAACCTTTTTCAATGTTAAATGAACAGACAAGACGACACAAGGTGAGCAAGATCACATTAGCATTTTCCATCTCTACTTTCAAATCAGATCTGTTCTCAAAGCACAACTAGTGACACAGAGAATCAGTTCATGAGGGCCTTGTGGTTTATACCAAAAGTGTTCTCACTGTTAGAAAAAAAATTAATAAAACATAGAGATAGCTCCCCCACAGAGGTGAAAAAAAGGAGTAACTTGATCTAATGTCCAAAGTTTTCTGAAGCTGATCACACAAAAGTGTGTACCTCCTCACGCGTCTATGTCTGGACCTTGATGTGCAATTTTCCTATCCAGACAAAACACTCAGGGCCACACTGTATACTCAGGGTGAACAGATTGACTGAAAGCAACGTTTGATTGATGCCTGCCAGCCAACTGTCCTGGATAGCCCAAGCATTCATTGTTGCACCCCTGACTCTGGGAACTGGATCCACAATAAATGCTGCACAGAGCTTCACAAGCGCTGGATGAACACTCAGCTCTCCCTGGCCTTCCTTCCCCTCCAGCACTGTTCAGCTTTTCTCTGGGGCTCAGCAGAGCTGCAGAGCTTCATACAAGGGTGCAGCAAGGCCACGAGGAGAATACAGGGAGACTACAAAGGCAGAAAAGCCCACTCACTTCACCATAGGTCTGCATTAGTCACCCGTGGGTGCTCAGGAGCTCACTCCCAAAGGGACACACTGCCACCCTGTGGAAACCGCTCTTCCTCACCCAGGCAGCTGGGCAAGGATACAAGGAGAAGGCTCACCACCTCACCCATGCTCAGTGGCTACACAGCTAATGTAGCAGCAAGCCACAAGCACACAGGGTGCTATGAATTTAATTTATTGAGACTAATGCAAAAATTAATTTCCTCTAAATCTTTGTAATTTCATTAGTGGCAGCATGGCTGCTGTGAACACAGTAGCACTATTACTTATACTCACTCCACTCCCCTCCACTGATAAAGTAAAAAACAAGGGTCAGCTCATCAAATCTTCAGACAAGCCAGATGAGAAACCAAAGCTGGGCACCACCTCTGTCGCCAAGACATCAAGGCAGCACACAGAAAAGGGCAGAAAGCCCTAAGCAAAGTATGACACCAACACCAAACTTCTTCCATCTGTCAACATCCAAAAACTCCTGAGCCCTGGTATTTCCTTTGGGTGAAGAGTCAAACATCCCTAGCATAAGCAGGTGAGAACTAAACACCAAGGTACAGCTCTAGCTGCATAATTCTGTCAGCAGGAAAACAAACAGCAGGTGAGCACCAGTGGAAATCTCTTGTCAGTACACTCAGGTTATTTAAACACAATCTGGAGATCTATTTATTCAGTAAGGGCTGTAATTAGACTGCAAATTAATCTCAACACATTCCTCTATGGAAAACTGAGAAATGAGATTCCTTGGGGGAAAAAATAATTTAAGTGTGGCTGCTGACAGATATACAGACTCAAAAATTAAAGACATTAAATCTAAAATAAAGGGGGTTGCATTTCTATTCCCTACTGCTTAGTAAGAACTGACAAAGGAGGGCCCAACAAAAAGCTCTCTGAAGAAAATGAAGAAAATTAAGAAATTACCAACACTAGAAGACAAACTCTGCTGCTTTCAACTATGCAGATACATCTGTATTTCACAATGGTCCTGACAACAAAACCCTCAGAAGAGATGGGAACTCATTTGGTTTGCCTCAGTAGGCATTGGGTCAGATGCAGCAGTCTCTTATTTTTATTTCCATTACAAAATAAAAAAATTTAAAAAAAATTAAAAAAAAAAATGAACTCCAGTGTATGCGTACCTGTCTTCATTTAAACAAAGTGCTGTTTCATGCTAGCAATCAGACAAAAAAGAAGCGAAACATTCTCATTATTACTGACAATAAAATGAGGTTTGTCCTGCTCAGCCTCTTCCCCCATTCTTCAGATTTAACTCCTGGCACAAACTTAATGAACAAAAGCTGAAGCAATGCAGCCTGTGCCAGACAGCACATTATAATCTGAAATTACATCTCCAGCTCTAATGTGAATACCCCAAAGCACCTTGATGAAAAAACACACACGCCTTCCAGATTGTACACAGAGATCAGCTTTAGCCTTTATGTATTTGCATTCAGAGCCAACTGGCTGCTTCTGTCTGCTGTAATCAGGAGACAGCACTCTGGGTTGGCTGGCATGACCACGTGAGTTTATAAGGC
The DNA here is from genome assembly GCA_008694505.1 of Cyanoderma ruficeps. Lineage (NCBI taxonomy): Eukaryota > Metazoa > Chordata > Aves > Passeriformes > Timaliidae > Cyanoderma > Cyanoderma ruficeps. The sequence goes on along the minus strand of VZDJ01000187.1, from coordinate 2,584,551 downwards.
ACACAGCTCTGGGGCGAGACCTGCTGCAGCTCAGTTTCGCCCCTCTGTGCTGCAGAGTCTCCTTCACTTGAAGACAAGAAGGAAAACAAGAGAATAAACATTTCATATATATTATGTATGTTCAGGGTGCAGAAACGTGCCCATCACTTCTCACGTTTGACAATTAAGATTCAGAAAATGCAAGACAGGTGTTCTCTTTTGAACCACCTTTCAGTAAAAATGAAACCCATGTTCTGCCGTTAATTCCTTACCTTCAAGAGGCCTCTTGGGAAGTCTTTGCCATCATTCATTCCCTGGAGGTTAGCAACAAACTCTTGGCAGGTCATCTTTTTCCCAATGTTCTGAAAGGAGTGTCAGAGAAACACAACATCATATTCCTGCTGCTTTCCAAAATGACAGGAATGAGCAACATCAGATTAAATGCATCTTCCTGCTCTCTTTTAAGCCCAAGGCAGGCAGCACTAAGAAAGCATTAATGAGATTACTCATAGATGAGCATCCTTGTATGCATATAGCTAGTAAAGGGAAAGTACTTTTGCACCCAAAGGCCCACACACCCACCCCAAAAAAACCCCAGCTTAATACTGGGGGTAATGAAGAGGACAGTGGTGAAGACCTCTGGTATTTGCATAGTGCCTTATATCCCCATGTCTCCAGAACCTTTACCAGAATCTGATGGAAAAGCTCTACTTAAATCTGCTGTGAGGCACAAGGAAGCACATGACTGAGGCCCTTTCTACACCCTTCTCTTAAAATTTCCAATGCTCCCTTTCACTGGCAACCGCCCTGAGTTGGAGTGTGATGTTCAGGCATGGCCATTACCTTTTCTGATTCACAGGCTGAGGCTGCTTTGACATTTCCTTAGGCTTGCTCCCTTTTCTCTCTTCCTGTCTATGTCTCAGACTGAAAGTTACCAAATAAGCCACAAATGCAAAGGAACAGTTTGGCTGTCCCTACATGTCTGTGTAGGAGCCAAACTACATCCAGAGTTTTGAGGCTGCCTTAAACTACTCTTGAGTTCCAATCTCCACCACCTCCCAGAGAAAGTGTCTGTACGTGCTAACAAGTCTGTACCAGGTGCTAGAAGGCCCCACCTTAGCATGTGGGGAGCCTTGTGAGTGGGCAACAATTACAACACTGCATTGATGAAAAAGGACACCAAAGACATTTGAGGAAAGGAAAGCAGCCCGAGATGAGCTGTGAAACGTGGTATAGACAGAGGAGAAAATAGGGCTCTGTGATGGTCATGATATCTTTGAGGATAGCACCACTGTCAGCTGGAAGATGCAAGTGAAGACTTTTAAACTGTCAGGGCATGTTTTGTATGTAGCAATACAGCAAAGGAGCTCTGTGTGAGCTTTGTCTTTGGCTAGGAGCAAGATCCCAAATTAACACAGGACTGGAGCCCAAGGAAGGGCACCAGCTGGTAATACAGGTCATCCAACGTTAAAGAGTTTCATGACAGCTTAAAGTGCATATCCTCTATTTACCTTCCATAATGTATGATCAGGAAAACCACCAAATCTTGGCCATCAGTCTCACCTAGCCAATAAGGAAGATCCCATAGCCTGCAGTCAGCACAAACCCACAGAAAGAAAGCAAGCAGTAACTCTGGAAACAATTCATGGCTTCCCACAACAGGACAGCTCCTGACAACACAGACAGGCTGTAAACGTGGCCCTATGGTTGCAAAGCTTATAGAACATAGCTCATAACTTCAGTCTTCAGGTGCAGGCTGGAGCTGGTCTAGTAGAATTCTCCCTGCAACTTCAGCCTACTTCTATTTGTTTCCTCCATGTAGGCAGCTTGCAGATTCCCCATGCTGACCAAAGCCAACAGCAATGTGGCACGGCAGACAAATGGTTGTTTTGCTGCGAAACAAAAAGCTAACATCTCATACAGTGCCACAGAGGTCCAGAAAATGTACCTGGTGGTCTAGAGATACCTCAAAACTCTCTAGCACCATTGTGGGCGATGACCTCTGTGCAGAGAAGCAAGCATGCATTTCCAAGACACATTCAGCAAAAACTGTTTAGTTATAAATACAAGCGTGGGAAAATAAAGGGGATAAGTAAGAGTTTGTCTACAATAGTTAAAGGCAAGTGTGAACTGAAGGCAGAGCAGCTGCACTACAGCCCTACAAGCAGTTGAGCTAATTGTGAAACAGAAGTCTCTGTGCTTATGATCAGTATGTCAGTAAAAAGCAGAGCTCAGTGTATAGACAAGCCCTGTGACTCATTTGCTTCCTGCTCTAGCAGAATCCTGGTAAGGATGGGGCAAAGCATCATCTTTGTTAGGAAACAGGATATTAGGCATATCTGCAAGGGCTGCATTCCAAGTCAAAAACACCAAACTTACCACCTATGTGGAAAAATGCAAAGCAGTAAGAGGAAGACCGAGATTTGAGGAAATTCAGAGAGGTTGGAGGGAACAGGATGACACACCCATGGACATAATACAAGTAGGAGGCTGGCAAATACTACAGCTGTGTATACGTAACAACACAATGTCAACTGCCAGTTGGATAAGCCTCCAAAGTTACACACTCAACAATCAAAGCCAGCAGCAGCAATGATGGGTCAGAGCCACATTGTTTATTCCAGTACCTACTGAAGACAGTAGGGCCCACTAAAGCATGGCAGGGAGCAATGGGAATTGCTGTCAGTCTGATGCATAACCATTATTTGGTCTCCCTCCATAGACTGTGAGGCCAGGCAGGCTGTAGAGCAGGAGCCCCAGGCTGCTCACCATTCTGGGGAGTGGGATACCTGTGCAGAAAGACTCAGGTGTGCTCAAGAGAAGCCACATGTGTTAAGAGACAAAATGGGCCACATTCCTGTACCCACACTCACACTCGACTGACACACTCTTCAGTAGGGAAGGGTGAGAGAAAAAAGTTCCTCACAACTCCCTACCTGCTCCTGCTTCCACAACCTTCAGACAAAGGCATTCAATTAAATGGGAGGCGGGTCTCAGAACTCCTTGTGAAAACTCAAGTCTTGGTTTTATCACCAGCACCCCCACAGGGGCTAAGCAGCCCATTAAGACAGAGCCAGGGTGCCTCCATGTCCTGCTGCCCAATGCAACACCATTACTGTGTGCAAGCTCCCAAGGGACACCCTCCTGGAAGAGCCCTTGCAAGTGCAGTGGAGGGCCAGAGAAAAGCCCCAGAGCCACACGGCTGAAGCCACTGCTTTTGCATATTATCATGCCATGCTCCCTGTGTTTCTAAACACTCCATCCTAACTCCAGGGCAGAGGAAGCCTCCCATCAGCATGGGAATACCTTGCATAGCAAGTGTATTGCACTATGGGTGCTGAAATACCCATCCTAAGGCTGCTGGCACCCTGCAGCAGCATGACTAAGAGAACTCAAACCAGAATACTATTTCTCTCAGGCGAGCAGTGGGGAGAGGTGTGCAAGGAAGGAACACAGGGCACCCACTCAGCATGCCCATATCCCCTCTCCATTCTCTTGGCTCTGAGTATACCCATCATCTGTCTGTGCAAAACTCTGTTTCCACCAGATCTGCCCCCTGCAACTTAATGCCTGCAAACCATCACCATCCTTTTGTGACCTTCCCAAAACTTCTTCACGTCCCTCTTCATTCTGTCTTCCTACATGTTTGTACATACTATAAAGGGGAAGCCAATCCCAAGCACAGCTTCCTGGTCAGGGCCTGCTGCAGGAAGCATGGTAAGCTCACCACAAAGACAGGCCTGAGGACAGGGAGTATGCTCAGATATTATGGCAATGCCAGGCACAATGCCAGCTTACACATGACTGATCAAGGCATGCTGGAAAGGCCTGTCCAGGACAACAGCCTGGGAGTGCAGCCTTCTCACGGTTTGCTGTCTGCAGGGGCTTTAGAAGAAGGTCACCAGCACAGGGGCTGCCACAAACCACCCCATCCCAGCATGGTGTGTATAGGAGCAGTCCACACAAAGCTGTGCACACTCACATGGCCGTGCAGGTCTGTGTTCAGCAGCATCATGGCGCACGTGAGACAGTGAACTCCATCTGCAGAAAGAGAAATAACCAGAGTCACATACAAAACCACATCTGGACCTTTAAGCAGCTGAAACTGGGACTCGTGGACTAATTGAGTCTGTTCCCCTTATAAGAATCTGTTTTATCAAGAAATACACATAATTAAATAAATGAACAATGAGGTCATCACACAGCTGTCAAACCAGAACAGTCTTTCTTTCTTTCTTTCTTCTCTTAGTAATTGTCAACACTGTCCTGCAGCACCCATTGATGAGGCAAGCAAGACAGGAAATCATGCTATCACTCTTAGCTTGCTAATACCGATATTGCAGTCTGAATTAAGACCATCTTCTTCATTTACTTCAGTGCAGGAAGGGAAAAGTAAAATACATTTGCTCTTGTGTAAAGAGTGGGTGCAGTAGGGTATCCTGTTTTTCTCCCCCTCTGGCTCAGTCCTCATCCAGAGCTCAATTATGCCTTATTTTGGAGAAGCACAGTCAGTTATTTATGCTGCCTTAGCTCCATGTTGGGTAGAGAGTACTCCAGGGGTTTCTAAGTTGGTCCTGTGGCCAAAGCACTCAGCAATAAGCCAGATTCACAGAACAGAGTTGGAGGACTGAAAGACCAAAGAAAATGATTACTGGCTCAGAACTGAAATGTGTGTGTAGGGGGAGCAGCTCTGCAGAAAATGGGATGGTGCATGGCTCCACACCTACTCTCCGGAGCCCCTAGTTCAGAACTACCACCAAACACTGGCACACTGAAAGCAATGCTCCACACCCTGCCCTGGAGCTCCAGTCAAGCCCTGGGGTGGCCAGATGACTGGAAGCCCCCCCCTCGGGTTGCTCGCCACAGGAAGCCAGACCAGATGCCAAGACATGTGATTGTGTCCCCATTGTCTTTGGATTTTATGGAAGCTGAAACCACACTAGGATCCAGGCCAGTAGCTAAATCTTGTTTTTTGCGCTTTCTTTTTGTCTCTTTTTCTTCTTTTCTACTCCTAATTTCCATTTTCTGAAATATGGGTGATTAATGTTGGATGAGTAAAGTTTGCTAAGTCAATGCTCTGTGAAATGCTTTATTTTGATTAAATGTTTGTTTTAAATTCTGCCAGATTCCTGAACTTCTAAGGTTTGCTAGGAAAGTCTGGTTGTGAACCTTCGGGGAGCTTTTGTCAAGTACTTCTTTGTGCTCACCTCAGGAAAAAGTAGTAGTACTTTAAGCCATTTTTGAATAAACTTTCCAAGCAAGATTAGAAGGCACCCTACAAGGATCATGGAGTTCAACTCCTGTCTCTGCACAGGATATCCCTAGGAATTACACCATGTGCTTGAGAGCATTGTCCAAACACTTACTGAGCTCTGTCAGACTGGTGCTGTGACCACTTCCCTGGGGAACCTATTCCAGTGCCCAACCACCCCCTGGGAGAAGAACCTCTCCCTAACGTCCAGCATAAACCTCCACTGACACAACTTTAAGCCATTCCCTCAGCCCCTGGGTCACCACGGAGAAGAGATGAGTGCCTGCCTCTCCTCTATGCCTCGTGAGGAAGCTGTACCTGCAATGAGGTCTCCCCTCAGTGTCCTCCAGGCTCTGCAAACAATGTGATCTCACTGCTCCTCATCTAGCTTCCCCTCTAGACCCTTCTCCATCTTCATACCCTTTTTCAGGATACTTTCTGATAGCTTTGTATCTTTCTTATACAGTGGTGCCCAAAGTGCACATAGTACTAAAATCTTGGGTTAAGTGTGCAAGATTTAAATGCTTACCCAGGGTCTGAAGTCACAATTTCCCTCTTGCACCCTAGACTAAAGTAAGGCACCTGCATCATCTGGCAAGTCATTATTTCACTCTGGACATGACACATTCATTCTACCTGACTGCCTACAGTGTCTTGAGATAAGAAAGGCAATAGGCAGAGGACAGAGACAGCACAGGAGCAGATCCTGTTCTTACTACCAACTCTTTCCCTCCCCTGCATGACAGCCAGTAAAGCTGAAGAGCTACAAAGTGCCCAAACATCATCTCACTACAACAGGGGTAGGTCACAAACCAAGGGGTAAGGAGGCACAGTGGTACCTCCAAATGTAGCAGATCTTTCTCACTTACACTTGAAACTAAAGGTACAGCTAAACCCATGGCTGCCTTCTTTTTCAACCTCCTCCCTCCTTCAGTGTGTGATCAGCGTGTGCCATAATGATAGGATCACAAGGCTCTGCCAGCATGTCTGGCTGAACACAGCAATTATGCCAACAGACAGTTTGTCCTCTTCTGCAATCCCAGTTTTCTCAGGTTTGATCTATGTGCTTGTTTATTTCCATCATCTATTTCCAAACTGATTGAAAACATTGGCAAGGAGGAGCAATCTGACTGATGTTAGCTAGTCGAGATGAAACCATGCCAGGGTCTGAATACAGCACCCAAAATTCACCCCCACAACTGGCAAGAACTGGCATGCCTGATGCCAGTGCATGCAGACACAAGTGCTGAACGGAGCATGGAAAGTGAACATCCTCTCTTCCTGCCGACATGGGTCCTATTGTTGTCCACATGAGTGCAGCTGGAGCACAAGTACCCACACACCGAAGCCAGTGAGATCAGAAACTACAACCGAGAACAAATCTGCAGGTGCCACAACTGAGGATTAATATTGAGGAGGCCTAAACTCCTTTCCTGCTGAGGGTTTCGATGCTTACCAGAGACAGTCTCTAAAGTGTGGTACAGTGAATACGTAGGTTCATTTTCCAGGCATACACCATATGTGCTGCTTAAGGTGAGAATGAAAGAAGACAGCAACAAGCAAAGACTTCTGTATCAGAAAAAACATTACCTTGAGAAGAAATGGCATTTGGGTTGCACTGGTAGTATCTGCTGGAGAAGTGGATTAAAACTCTCTCTCGTTCCTGAGTTTCTCCAATAAGTGAAAAGGCTTTAAAGAAACTCCTAAATGAGTAGTGGAAAAAAAAAGTGAAATTAAGGTAATAAATCTCTTTTTGCTTCACACAGTGGACAGAGCAAAGCACACATCACAGCAAGAAGTAGGTAAGCACACATTCGGTTTCAAGGAACCTTTCTAGGAAATTGACTATCATTCTGTGTGCAGTTAACTCCAACATAGTAAATTAAGGACGATTTAAATTACCACTAGTCTCAGCCACAGAATATACGAAACAATAAGTAATCCCACCATTTGAAAGAGCTGTTCTTACTTTAGTTTTTTTTTCTTTGGACAAGGAATTTGAACATGTGTTTTTTATGCATGATAAGATATCCAGGAGGTCCCCTATTCTATTCCAATTGTCCACCAGCCCCGGACTTTTTAACCTTACTTCATTAGTACTGCTCTTCAAACCAGAGCTCTTTTAGGTGGTGAAGTCAAGTAAGTGCACAGCACTCACAGCTAACACCAAATGTGTTGTCACTTATGAGAGTGGCCAGGACCACACCAGCAAGGGAGCAGTGTGACTAGTTGACCTGCACAAAATATCCCAACAAAACGGCAGAAAAGCAGCAACAGCTCCCATTGAGCTTCAACAGCAGAAGGAGTAACTTGGCCCTCCTGACGTTCTTTCTCATGAGAGCCCAAAGTGCAGGGCTGATGCACATCTGGGCACACTCACTGGATATATCCAGCAAGCCTGTACAGAGGGGTGGGGAGGATGCATCTTTCACTTCTATTCTCATACTTGACCACCCCTCCTCTTAACCCCATTGCTGTTCTTCCCACTAGAAAAATGCATCTCACAGCCAAAGATGACCTGAATACATTTATCAGGATGCTTCTAAGAAAATACTGAAAACACAAAACTTCTGGATCTAAAGTAAGAAGACATACTGAATGACTGTCTAATAGACAATTTTTAAACATCCCATGAGACTAAAACTAACACCAGATCTGAGAGGAACAGAATATATTGCTGGAACATTCATATCTATCTAGTCTCAATGCACGAACTTTAATTTTTTTCTCTCTGATGTAAGGTCAGAGACAGGCTGTACTTGCAACAATCTCACACCCACACAGAGTGTGATCTGCCTGGTAATAACTTAATTTCACACGTAATGTATTGCAAATAATCCAGTTCACAAGTAGATACAAGTGAATGTTCACAGGGTTTCTCTGTCCTTCCTACTTTGTGCTCCTGTCCTGGTTCTGATCAGGGCAGAGTTAATTTTTAATATAAGGGCTGATGTTGCTTCTGATTCTCTTGAAGGGACCTCCAGCTCATACTTACAAGAAGTGAGCAATATGTACTATTACAGAGGCCCCAGCCAGATTTCAGAAGAAAGGGACAATGAGATCTACTGGACTATATGAATCCATAGCCCTGGCACATCTGACACACAGGAGTGTAAGGTTTTAGTTCACACCAGCATACAATGTACCCCGATGCCATCAGGACATGTGGGGACAGAATCCATCTCTTTCTGGGGTGCCAAGAGGATCCCAACAGCTGACTCTACTAGAAGGTGGAAAGAGCATGACTGGAAATGAAGAACACCCCACTATGACTGGCCCAGAGGCTCCGTGCATCCTTAGCTTAGACTGCCTCAAAAGAGGGCATTTCAAGGACCCAAAAAGGCATTGTTAGGATATTTGGGATAGCTGCTGTGGAGACAGAGGAAATGAGACAGCTGAATACCTTGCCTGGTCTCTCAAAGCACTCCTCTGTTTTGGGACTGCTGAAGGTCGAAAAACAAGAGGCACCAACTACTACCACATCACTGCACCATTGACAATACGGCACCACCTGGGACTCGGTGACCCCCATCCATGAGATGCTCCATGAACTGGAGAGCCATGGAGTGGTCAGCAAGCCTCATTCACCCTTTAACAGTCCTATGTGGTCAGTGTGTAAGCCCAGAGACCAACAGGCTCTCATGGCCTGAATGAAGTCACACCACCACTGAGCGCCACTGTGCCCAGCATGCTGGGACTTCAGTATGAGCTGGAGTCCAAAGCAGCAACGTGCTGCCACCATCAACACTGTTAACATGTTCTTCTCCATTCCTCTAGCAGCAGGCTGCAGGCCTCAGTTTTTTACCTGGAGGGGTGTGACATACACCTGGAACAGACTCCCCCAGGGGTGGAAACAGAAGCTCACTATTTATCCTGGACTAATCCAGACTGAACTGGAAAAGGAAGTGAGTAAAAGAGCGAGGTCCAAGAATACTTTGCAATATATTGACGACATGATCATGGAGGGCAACACAGCAAGAGTTTTTGAGAAAGGGGAGAAGACAATCCATACTCTCCTGAAGGCTGGTTTTGCCACTCAGCAAAGTAAGGTCAAGGGACCTGCCCAGAAATCTCAGTTTTCAGGAGTAAATGGCAAGATAGATGTCATCAGTCCTACATGAGCCTCAGTATATTTTAGAGAAGCTCATAACTATTAATATTAACAGGAGATCTACAGGGAGCAGAGACCTCCTAAATATGTGGCACAAAGCAATTATGTGTTGGATTTCACAATTTGAAAGAAGGGTATTTTTAGCATCACGCTTCAGGGGTACTAAAACCTGGAACAAGCAGCAGACCTCCCACTGCCCAGCAGCTCCCACCCCATGCTGAGTGGGTGCTCCAGCTTGGCTGCACTCCCCCTGCCTCAGGACCAGGAGGTTCATGCTTGTGCAGGCATGTTCCATTTCCACTGCCTTCAGCAGGCAGGACTTTGTGGGTGCCTTGGATATGCTATGGTCTCATGCCATCACACCCCCAGAAACGCATTTGCAAAGGGGCTAAGAAGGGCATGCACACCTCCTAGATTTCCACTGGAAAAAAAATTCCCACTTAAAGAACCTCAGTCAAATGAGTTAAACTCATTTAAATCCCCTTAAACATCAGAACACCAGCAACTGCACTAACAGGCCACTGCTACACACACTTGGTGTTTTGATCTCTGAGAAAAAAAAAACACTGAAAATAAACATTGTTGAGGTCTGATTCCAGTGTAAAAAGGAAACAAAATGGAAGGGCTGAGTCTTCAAACACCCACGCTGACAGTTACCGAATTCACTACAGCTTTTTCCACGTAGAAGTTTTTGCTGTTTTGCACATTTCTGGATTCCTCAGGGAGACATACAGAGGGGAGCTGCTGAGCCACACCAAACCCTGGTTTTAGTGCACTGCAGCAAAGCAGGGTAAGCTCTAAAAGGCATCAGCCAGAAAGTCTGGGCAGATCAGCTGTGAGCAACAATGTAATTCCTCACTGGCACCTGGCAGACTACAAATCCTCAGTTTTGAGAGTAACTGGAACTTTTCTCCAGCTTCTCTGTATCAAGGACCATTCCTAAGCAGGTCCACCCAAATATCTCTTCTCCACGTGGCCACCACTCCAGCAGCACTAGAGTACGGCAGCACACCAAGCCAAAAAGAAGAGGAAAGAAAGCTCTGTCCCCAAAATGCATCACAGTCCTCCCCTCATCTTCTTACACCCAAAAAGGACTACCATGTAAATCAGGACAACACTGCAAACAGAACTATTATTATAATCCCAACGTAAAGTCCATAAACAGAACTGTACCTGAGCGAACAGTCCAGCGTCATGCCTGTGAAGTCAAAAAATTTAAGATATTCTTCGGCCACAAGCTTGCTGAATTCATTGCTAAAGAAAAGCAAAGAAATAAGTAAAGGTTATCATTCAGAAGTGAACCTCTCCAGAACCATCAATAAGAATGTGGCCAAAGGCCTCATATCAGCACGTACTTTTTACCCAAATGTTTTGCCACATCAGAGCGTTTGAATCTGTCCAGATGGTAGAGGCGCTTAGCCAGGCGCCTGGCTGCTTCCAAATTGCTGCTGCTGCCATTGCTGAGATCATGGCCAGGGGCTCCAGTGACATCTTTCTCCTGAAGTTCATTGCTCCCCATGGCTGCACTGGAGTCTAACACCGCATTCTGTAGTTCAACATTGCTGTGAGATGAAAAGGAAAGAAAAAAAAATAAGGTAACATTAGTTTCCTCTTAGAATAGAAGGCAATTAACTGTACAGAGGCAAGATGACGCCAAGTAACAAAATCCACTTAATTGAAGGAGCAGTGTAGAACAGGGACATTCACTTAGCAGTCAGCAGAAGTTAAGGGTGTTTAACAGACAGCCAGATATGGACCTTCCTTCTGACTGTGCTAAGCATCCTCAACTTGGGCTCACTTCAGAGAGCTCTTTGCCATTATCAGCCTACAACTGCACCTGAGTGCTTTTTGCATTACTATTTTTTAACCCAATTGTTTGCCTGGTGTGAAGAGGCCTCTTTAAAAGTAGGAAATTAACCATTTTTCAGGAGAAATGCAGTGATTAAGCTAGTATGATCAGCTTCTCCAAGCTGAGTCAGAACAAGTCCCTTCCCCATTCTCCCCCAGTTGTCCTGGAAACAACACAATTCCTTAAACCTAAAATAATATCACCAGAACTCTCAGTGGCTTCTGTGTCACCCATGAGCAGCGGACGTCCAACAGGAAGGCATTTCCAGAAAAAGCAGGACTCAGAGCAAGGAACCCAGTTTGGATTATGAGAGACACAAACCACTCATATCAGACTGGAGAATTCCTTGCTTCCCTCCTGCTCCCTCATGGTGGCAATTATTTCCTTCATCAGCTCAAAGTCAAGACATTCAGCATGGCAGCCCCAGGCCACGCCATATAAATCATGCACTTATAGATTCCTCCCACCTTTAGTACAACAGGAAAGCTCTGCCTGAGCTGTGTGCCTGCTTTGCTTCTCCCATGAAAGAGACAAAAGCCCACCGCACCAAAAAGCTGCTTACACACACACCCCAGCACAAAGGCAGGCTTTCAACTTCAGAAGAGCTTTTCTCTGACACTGGCATGAAAATTTTTGCAAAATCTCAGCTCTGCAAACGTGTGTGTGTGCACTTGACAGCATTTCTGTAATTATTTCTATATTTTTATACCACAGAGGAATTCTTTCTACTAAAATCCCATTTACACAGGGCTAATGAATGATCAGCAAGGGTCATGCACAGGGCAGATATGAGTGGAATGAGTTAAAGATGACTTTGAACACACAGCACTTTAAACAACATACCACAGCTTCACACACCACTGTAATTTTCAGACTTGACAAGACATAGTTAGAACAACTGATTGCTGTGCTCCAGTAACAATTGTCTAGCTGTTTGCCCAAATGTCCACTAGCCACTTACTGACTCCTCAAAGATGAGATTTTCATATAAGGTGAGCTTAAAATAAAAATACTTGGTATTCTGCATGCCACAAATCATCACCTGGTTCCTACATCTCTTCTCATCCATGGTTTATGAGGACAGGTACAGAATGGAGATTTGCCCGTTCTACCTCTGTTTCCATCCTTTCAGTGCTGCAACAGCATCAGAAATCACCCACATTACCCTGTAGGTACAACTTCTTTATCAAGTATTTGGGGAAAACAGAAATCTAACCTGTTCCTGCAGGAGCTAGGGATTTGCATTGGTTTGCATTTATTTCAGTGTAAATAAAATGGCGCTATAACAAGAGGCAGTCAGTCTCAATGCCTAGTAGAAAATTAATACTGTAAATACAATTTCAACAACATTAATATTACTAGCCATCAGTTTATCCTAGAAAAGAAAAAAAAAGCCCCTCCTGACATCATTGTTGTGGAAAATGCCTCCTCAGCCCTATCCAAAACCACTAGCCAATGTCTGAAATTCTCTAAATTTGGTCTATATTAAACTTGTGAAGAAAGCAAATGACAGAGTACCTTGACACAAGCCCTTGCCCATTCAAATCCAGCACGAGTCGTTCCAAATTCCCATCTCTAACAATTGACAAGAACAAGGCATACATACCCAGGTGAACCAACACAATCTGCAGTCTTTCATGCACAAATGCTGCTTCAAAACCCAGGCCAACTCACAGAGCCTCACCTCACTATAAATCACAGTCCTCTTTCAGCACTACTCTTTATTAAAGGTAGTATTTATAGCCCTGAAAGATCGCCAAAGCTGACAAGAAACATCTGTACCCTGCTAGGAATCAGTGCACTACAAAAGTCAATGTTACCACAAACCACCACAAGTTCAGAAAGAAAGGAAGTGCCAGCATCTGCCATTTAGTGAAATTCACAGTACAGCAACTCCCAGCTTCTGCTTTGCCTCTCAATGCCATTACTGGGATGGGAAGGAGGAACACCCAGCGAGAGGGAGGGTGTGCTCTTTCCCCTGCTTGCCAAAACTAATCAACAGGGCTGCATAAGAAACCCTATCTTCCAGCTCCTCTAATTCAAAGCTTCATCCTGTCTGAGGCTGCCCATACATCGAAGAATAAGGGATGCTTCCTTCTGCTATTCCAGCAGTTAATTCTGACAGTTGATTAGCTTATTACTTAGTACAAAGGGGGGCTAAGTAAGAACTTTTTGTACCTAGTACAAAAAGTAAGTACTTTTTGTACTTCATACAGAAGTACAAAGTACGAAAAGGCTGTCAAACCAGCACATGTTGTCTGTAACATAAGCCTCTTGTTCAGGGGAAATGGCAAATTCTTAGCACTCAAGTGAGACTTCAGTTCTCAACTTGCTTTAGGTGGCTTGAAGACTCAGTGCTGGTATCACGGAGGGCTTAGGAAATGCAGATGCCCTGTGCATGGCTACCATGCAAGCTGCCTTCAGGGATATTTTCGCAGGGTCTAAGTAGTGTTACTCAGGGAAAAGGCTCACAGCTCTTATTTTCAACATTTTCCAGGTGCATAATTTTCCCTCCATGCCTCAGTTTACTAATGTGCTGAACTCAGTAATACTTGCCTCCCTCTGTAAAGTGCTTATAATGAATTCTAATCAAGAGCTAAGAGCAACCAAGGCTGAAAATAGGTCTCCTGCAGCCTACAGTTGCTACACATAAAGAATCCACAGCAGCATTACCATCAAAACAGTGCCAAGAAAGAGCTTTGTGATACAGCGCAAAGCTGGACATGGATTTCTCATGCAGCTTTACTCTTTATCACATAAAAATGAGAAACCTCCACTGAAAAACACAGGCTGAAAAATGTAATAGATTATATTCCCCCTAATCCAAGATTCAAGGCCAAAAGTGCTTGTAATAATATTACTAGTAATTGCCTGTCCAGCAATGGCTGCTCATTTTTATCCAGAGACACTTACATTAATCTGCTATCAGAAAAAACAGAAAACAGAAGCTACAAAGAAACTCCAGACCTCTCTAGCCTCACAGTACATGAGTTGTGGCCAGGAACCAGGTCTATAGACCTTGTTATTTCTGTCCCCAGCAATGCACTTCTGATGTATCCTTTCTCCTGTCAGAGCATCCCCAGATCCACATGGAACACACAGAGGCTGTGACCACCATATCTAGCAGAAATTACAGGAATTCTATAAGCAGCTGCTGTGGTAAATGCAATACTTTCTAACAGCAGCAGACACCTCTCCAAAGTCACAGATAAAACATGTAAGCTGAAGACAGTAAGCTCTGCCAGGCTTTTTGGCTTTCCTGTATTACACCATAACTGGGATTTTATACTGTTTTCTTCACTTATTCCACTATAGACCAGTTCTACAGCGATTTAGCTTCCAATGCCAAGCTATCTCAATCTTGTCATGATCACTTAGCACACTTGTTTGAGAATATTCTAGATACACTTATTGCCCCTGTCTCCCACTCCAGCTACCACCAAAACTGAAACTCTATACAGCAATGTTTGATTGAAGAATGGCTGCAATTTCTAGAAAAAACACAGCAAGACCACTAATATAATGGTAATAATACAGGGACCTCATATCTCAGTGGTCCAACCTCCTAGCCAACTAGGCTGGAAGAGGAAATCTCAGCCTAAATGTGAGTTTATGATGCCTTAAACCTTGGTATGCTCTTCATTTTGTAGCAAGTCCATGGAGATAAAACTCTCTAATTAGTTCCAAGGAAGAAATACATACTAGCATTTTCCTTTATGGAGTAAAAGCATGGAGCAGTTGGCCCAGCTGTAACAAAGAAGTGATGTTCAGAGTTGGCATTGAATGGCAGGGTGTGACAACTTAGCCTAAGTGGTGTCCTCATCACAGCCACTTCAGTGATCCCAGCTTGACACTGCCTTTCACTTCCACCAGACATGATGCACAGCATATGCTCTGTGGCACATGGATTCCCCTGAATGCATATGATCCTTCCCCAAGGAGCACTAATTCATCTGGCATACATGTCTGGAGGGTGTGCACTGGTTGCACCAGTGGCAGGGGAGTTTGGATTAAGACAGGGCTGGAACCTTCACAGACTTTTTGGAAAGAGAAGGGGAGGGAACAGGAGGAAAAACAACCTTTTCTCTCAAATAAACGTGCATGCCTTTAACATCAGCTTTACTCCAAGGCAGGCTGTGTCAGGCACTTGCCAGCAAAATCCATCAGAGCAAAATGCAGCAATAATTAAAAGTAAGGAAGGGTGGAGAGACATTCTGGCATGCTGAAGCTGGGGCCAAAACCAACGTTATTTTCAGCAGGGGTAAGGCATCCACTAGGGAGCCACACTGAAGCTGATAATCACCCACTGCAGGACAATGCTGGCCCTGTTGTCTTAAATGCTTTCACTCCAAACCTTCTCATCCTGGTTCTGAAACAGGACAGCATTCCTTCCATAGCCATTAACTCTGTCCATGAAAAGCGTGCTCTAACACTAGCTCAACAGCATCTCAGAAGCATGGCAGGGAAAAAACAGAAGTCGTCAGGTGCCTGCCCCCACTCGTCCCTCTATGTCCTGCCCTGTAGAAACAAATCCCTGCTCTGCAACCCTTTAGAGAAATGTGGCTGTTCAGTGAATGGTATCCTTTCACATTTCAGAGCAGACCAGACATACGCAGTGGCACAGTCTGAATTTTGTTTAAAAGGACCTGAAAAGTTGAGCTTGAACAGCCCAGTTCTGAAAGGAGCAGCCCCACTGATGAAAGTGAAGAAATCTCGACAGCAGTGGGATGTGATGACTCAGCTCCTGTACAAATGTCCTGACCACACCAACGGGCTGGGAACGGCTGTGATGCAGCTCTGCTGCAGCTCCAAACCAGCCTCTTCAAGGCCAAGAGACAGCAAGCACAAAAGCACTTCAAGCAATGATTTATCTTGCCAGTTACCTTCAGCTCCAGGGCTCTTCCAAGATACAACTGTAGGAAGGGGAGAAAAATAAGAAAAAAATAAAAATAATGCCCTTTCCTAGAAGATGACTCAGTGTGCTATTTTACTCCAAATGGTTTAATCAGCTTTGAAGTCCTACATATGGATTCTCTTCAAAGATAAGCTTTGAAGTAGATCCCTCTTTGAGGACTGACACAGCTGCACTTTGCTGCAACTCAATTCAGTGGGTGTTTCACAAGCACAGCATCAGCCAGAACACACAAAGCAAGGATGGTGTCTACAAGCCAGAGTAACCACCAAGCATCTATTAAGAAGTACTTCCACCTTGTCACATCACACAGAAAGGAGCTAAGTTAAAAGTAACAATCCCTATAATCCCCTACTGGTTATCAATAAAACACATATGCAAAGTCAATTTCAGATCAAAAAATATGAAACGCATACTGCTGTTCGAAAATAACCTCTTATGTCTTGTAATCATTTGTCTTTTTCTTTTATTAAAATAATTCCTACTGATTGTTAAAAAGGGAGCTAGCAGCTAAAGCATTCAGAAAACACCATTTCTGTAGGCTTGTATGCAGCAAATGCAATTATCATTACAGGACCACGGCATTAGAACAAGAAGTCCCACCACATGCAGGGACAGGATTGCAGGGACTTCCGAGAGACAGCATGTACTTTATTACACAGACACGCTGGCCCGCTGCCACCTGAAGTACAAATGTCTTGCTAAAAATACTTCAGGTTTGATTCCATTTTGACCTCAGACTTCATACATCGCTATGGCGAGGGTTAGTGCTTCCAAAGGGACACTACTCACATTAATGTCACCATGCCTAGAAAGTGAAAACCTGGTTCTCATCACAGGGGGTATCCAAAGACAATGAATATTTCCCTGCAATGAATATTTCTGACACGCATAAACACAGAGACTGGTCTCTTGAAAGCATTAGGATTGCCCCATACTCAGGATCTGATTCACCTGCCCAATAAAAATAAAAAAACAAACCTAACAGATGCACTGCACACCTATGACCTTGCTCAGAAAACACTAAGTGCCTACATGTTTCAGGAATCCTCAGGCTCTACTCTCAGAGTCCACCTGCTTCACATGTCAAGAGCCACCACCCCTGTGTTCAGCACCCACATGACCCTCCTTCTCTATAGGGATCCTGCAGGGTCCTCCAGGATAGGACCAAAACTGGGAAGACAGCTGAGTACTTCCACCCCATGCTTGGGCTTGGTTTAACTGTTGGGAGACTGACTCAGGAAGAGCATATTAACCAGGCAGCTGTTCCAGCTGGTCCTTCCTGGTAGGGAGCAAAACAGATGCACAAAAATACATGTGTTTACACCTTTCAGTTCAGGCTTCCCTTAAGAGCACTGGCACTAGTATCACACAGGCGCTTTACATTGAAACCATGCAGCAAAATGAACCACCTGTCCTCATAAAGAATAGTGAATAAAGAAAAAGCAATAAAGAAAAAGCAACTACTAACCAACCCACAGCTCACCCAGCTGTGCTAGCAAGGAGTTTGCGTGCTCTGTGCCGTGCTCTTCTCCACCGCAGCTCCAGCATCACATCCGAAGACATGCATGCCTCTCTGTGGTATCCTGCCAGCTGCCACGCTCTGTCTCTCTCGACCCCAGCACACACACAGAGGAAGAAGAGACTTAACCAGCAGTAACATCGAGAGGGGCTTGACTAGCAGCCAGTCATGGCTGATGGATGAGACGGCAGACTGCACTTCGGGACCAGCTCAGAGCTGGCAGAGCCTCGGTTTTGGTGAATCAAGCCTTCCTGACCT
This sequence comes from Cyanoderma ruficeps, assembly GCA_008694505.1. Lineage (NCBI taxonomy): Eukaryota > Metazoa > Chordata > Aves > Passeriformes > Timaliidae > Cyanoderma > Cyanoderma ruficeps. The sequence continues at coordinate 2,566,669 of VZDJ01000187.1, read as the reverse complement.
AAATGGCTTTGACTTTAATGGAGATGTGCCAACAGATGCCAGCTTAAAAGCTGAGCTGCTGACAGCTCTATACTGAGGCGCTTTGTGTAGCAAACTGATCAGCTGCTCCACTTTTTATTTTTCTTTTCTGTCTCTGTGGACTCCTGGATTTTTGTCTTGTTTGTTTTATTTTCAGAGGAGGCTGGGAACTGAAGAGGCGAAAAGTCAGCAGCCCTTTTTTTCCCTAGAACAACAGTTTATTTAGGAACTAGAAGCAGCTTTACAAACTCTCACTAAACTGGTATTCCAAGCACCTCATCAGCCAGAGCAAAGGCGAACTCTGTACAGCATATCTCCAGAGCCTTGATAAAGTGATGACACCTTCCTGGAGGGAATACCAAGGTGAACAGTGTAGCAAAACATTTTAGAAGTTACTAGGCTGTCTAATAACAAGGCAAATCCTCAGCTGCCAAAATGCCAGTGGTGTCAGAAATGCACCCCTGTGAATTGTGCCACTTCCTCTTCACCTGGATTGAACGTACAGCCATGCCAGCATATTGTGGTGAGCAGTGGCTCAACAACTGAGAGATGCATTAGCCCATGTACCAGCAAATGGGCTCCAACACTTGTCTGCTTGTTCACAGATGCATTTAATGCATTTGCTTTTCTAGGACAATAACCAATGCCATCCCTCTGAATACAATTCCTTATCCTGGGCACATGGCTGACAGCAAATACGAAGTACCATGTTCTGACTGACCTATGCCTCCTAAGTCACAGTCTGCCGTGAGCTGAGGCATGCCTGAAGACAAAAAAACATCCACTCAGAAAAATAGGGATCTCAGCAGATTTGACACTAAATTAAAAAATTCAATTGGGTCTCTAAGAGAATCTTCAAATTGCAAAAAAAATCTACCAGACCTCTGTCAGACAGACTAATAAAATTAATGTATAAAAGTTATATGTTAGATTCCTAAGTATTGAGTGCTGTAATTACACTGAAAAATCAAATACAAGCTTCTTTGGACAAAAATATTAGTCTGCAAACTGAAAATCAGAACTATAACTGGCATCTGGGTACTGATAAACTGGGAAGACACTGAGAGAATCAGCCTGGATACAGGAATCAAAACTGGATTTGTCCACAAAGTTTATTGTCTTAAAGAAGGAATAAGCAGAGTGCCAAGTAAGAAACTGCTGGGAATGATCTATACACAGAAGAAAAATATCCATCATGGGAACTACTACAAGAGGCCCCAATAATTAAAAGTAACCTGGTACCCATGGGAATTTCAGGCCACGTTCTTGTGATTTTATTCTGAGAATCACCAGATTGCTTTAGGGAGTTTGTTTTCTTCCCCTCCTCCTGAATACATATGCAACTAAATTTGTGTTTCCATCTCTAGGAGAAAAAAAAAAATAACAGAACTTGTAGAATTTGCTGAGCAGCAGCAGTTCTTTGAAGATGATGGCAGGTGGCAAATATTTAGCATTTTTAAGGATTAGGAGTTGCAATACAGATTTTTTTATTTTCTCTCTGGATTTACAAAAATCTTGGGCAATGTCCTGCCAACAGAGATGATACTTCCCAAGACAACAGGAAAAGGCACTTCTGGCAGGAAAATAAATGCTGTAAGTTTTTTGTTGGTTTTTTTTTTGGTGGGTTTTTAAAAATTTCTTATTGTAACTCTAGCCTACAATGGGAGAGGGAATGGAAAGCCTGCTGTAAAGTATGCAGTAAAAGCAAAGACCAAAAGAAGTCCAGTCTTTAAAGTCAGGAAGTATAGAGATTATCATAGAGATAATTTCATGTTTAGTCATGCAGATGCTTTTTCTGTGGTATACATAGAAAAGATAACTCCTTTTCCCCTCAAGTACATCTTAGTGCTTTGAAAACACATCCCCTTCACCTCACTCTGACTTGGATCACCAATTACAATCAATTTGACAATGATTACACCTAGTCCAGGCAACGCAAACTCAAGCTCAGTGTCTTGGCAGCAGCCTGCAAACAGTTTTCCTTACTGCATCTGAAAGTAAGACTGAACTCCCAGGTAGGAAGGCTGAGCCTTGCTCGCCTTAACACAGCCCACTGGCGTGGGAAGGGAGTACAGCACCTGGGGCGTGGGTGTGACATTGGGGACTGCATGCCTCTGCAAGGATAACAAAGGGACAAGGTAACCTAACACGGCCCTAATGCAACGTCCTTACTGTCATTACAAAGCTTCATCACACTGGCAACCTGCGGCTCAGCCTCTTTCATGAGGATCCCCTGGTGCCCTGACACACAGCAAGGCTGTCGCCCAGCTCTGAAACCTCACACACCACCCCTCCTCCCCCTGTTCTCTCACCCCCTCCTGTGGAAACTCAAGGCTACTTCAGCTGCAGATTTTTTTTTTTTTTCCCAGAGGGATAATCGCCACAGAATGACAGAGTATTCTGAGTTGGAAGGCATACAAAAGGATCATCGACTCCAACTGTTAAGTGAACGGCCCACACAGGGATCAAACCCTCAACTTTGGCATAATTAACACCATGCTCTAACCAACTGAGAACTGAAAGAGAATAAACTCCACCCCCAAAGACACGAAGAGTCCCAAAAGAAGGCAAACAGCACACCCTTGCCCCCAGTCATCCCTCCACCACTGGCCAGGCACAAAGGGCACCTAAGCCATGCCAAGAAATGACTACTGGTAAAAGTAAGCCTGCCTGCTCTGTGGAAGACCCAGGGGCAGCTGGCATCCCCCTACCCTAAGAAAGCACAGCAGGTGGCTGTCAAAGCAGGCAGGTCCATCATACAGCTCTTGCCAGGACTTACTGCGTTTAACACGGCCAGCAGCTGACAAGGAGGACAGCAGGGATGAAATCTTCAGACACCCAGGAGCTCGTATGAGCTTGAAGCCTGTAAGCCTCTAATAGCTTTTTTTCCTCTTTTTCAGTTCTGAAGGCATGTGACCGGCCCTCACATACCACAGCTGACCCCTCCCAAAGCCAGCAATTTCCTAAGAGCGGAGAAGGATGTTACCCTCCCGCTTATTCATTACGAGGCCAGGTTTTCTGGTCCTTGTGCATCAAAACCTCACTCCCTGTGTGAGGTACTCTCTGGATTCCTCCGGACAGGTGCAAAAGGGACTATGGTGCTCAGCTACCTGCTATCAGGAGGGCATGGCCACGGGGAGCCCCGGCTCCTCCTTTCCCAACTGGCACACGGCTTTGTTTCCAGGGGTAAAACCACCAGCTCTTTGCTCTCGAGCCGGCCGTCCCCTTCTGCTCTGGGCCAGGAAGAACTGCTCGTGTTTCACACCGCTCATCCATTAACTAGTGCTGGTACGTGGAAGCATGCTCCCTCCCCAATCACTTTTTTTTAATCACCAAAATACCACGGCACAAGACACGGCTGAGATTTTGGTTTCGGTTTTTGCTCCCTCAGGTTGACAGTACCGTTTCCGGAAAGGGGAAGGGGGGGGGAGGGGGTCTCATGCTCCTTGCAGTCCCGCACTGGCCTGTTCTGCTCCCAAATACCCCGCACCCGAAATCCACCCGCTTCCCTTTGCACTTGCCAGTATCCACATGCCGAGCCCCCACAGCAACCCCCACCCCCCCTGGGAGGGGCTTCTCCCGCCGCTCTCTTCCAGGCGGGGGGCGGCGGGAGCGGAAGCCCCGGCCGGGCAAGGCACAGGGAGCGGGGCCGGGCACGGCAGGGCGGAAGGCTTGTCTCCCCCCACCCTCCTCCTCCGGGAGGGTTGGACCACTGCCGAGGGTGCCCCCGCTGCTCTGGAGCGCCAGGCAGGCGCTACGCGTGAGGAATTGCAGCCCCAAGCACAACCGCAAGCTCACGGCACCGTAGGAAAAGAGCTTCAGCAGCAGGCACAGAGGTGCCATACACGCATCGCACAGGCAGACTTAGGTAAACCTAGGTCTCGGATTGCTTCGCAACACAACCGCTCGTTCAAATTCCTTGAGCCGCCAGGGCTCAGGAGGCTATTTCTGTTTCATCTGAGCATCACCACGGCACACCGCCTTGACCCCTCTACGATAAACCTCCCGCCACCCCCCGCACGCACACACTGCTTCTCGCCCACTCGCTCCTGACACCGTGATTCCCCACTGGCTCCAACAAAGTATAGTACTCACGACCTGTCAGTCGCCTGCCAGTCACCACACAATGTACACGCCTGGTGCAATACATCATGATACTGGAATACTGGAGGAGGAAGGGTGGTGTTGGCTATAAGATTATCGCTGGGAGGATTACTCTGTTGGGCATACTTGTGGCTAGCCATCCTGCTGTGGTGACATCCTCTACTGGCACCTACCTTAGGTGAGCCCTTGAGGCTTGTCCCTAACAAACCAGGAACACTCTTCTTTTTTCTTCTTATTTTTTTAATTAAGTGGGAAAAAAACTATTTAAACATCTACTGCTGGTTTATCAGTATGGCTGCAAATCTGAACTAAAATTAATTCTAAGTGAAATCCACATTAGGCAGGCACCTGATGTGACTCATCTAAGCACAACTTATCTGTGTGATAATTTTTGTCTTGATGAGCCAATGTGGGCCTTACTTGACAGTGTATTTTAGATACTAGATGCTCCAACTAGGGGGTAACAGAATCAGGGTGTGAATCTGCTGCTTGTTCTCCCCTGTCCAGTTTTATGTCAGTCTTTGGTTTTGCTGTAAGTAAGGAGCTTCAAGTCTCAGGGTTGAAATCAGTTTCTGGCTTCATGCAGGTTATTGCAGACTAGCAGTCACTTATTGCCTACTGGCAGGCACCATGCATGCACAAGATTTAAACACCTTTTTTATTGTATGATTGAGGGAATAATATTTTGAACTCGAAGGTCCTTCTGCCTTTTGTTTTAAGAGCAAACTGTAACCTTAATCCATAAAGTTAGCAAAACTGCTTCTGCTCGAAGGACTTCTTTCGTTTTAGCACAAAAGAAATAAAACAGGTAAAAGATCTCCCACCCTTACTCCCAGGAAACTAGACTAGTCCCATCTAAGGGAATAGTCCTAGAACTCTTAAGATAACATTCTGTCTCTGGAGGATGAAGACCAGAGACATCTTTGTCACTCACAATGTCCTTCACTACCTTGCAGGTGAATTGCACCCTCACCACTCTGCTTTTAACTCAACCTCCCACTTTGTCTATGGCTGCCTTTCACTGCCCCACACTCCCTTGGACAGCACACTATTACAAAAGTTCACACATGCAGTGATTTTCTACAATTGTACAGTATTTTCCAACCACTCAGCCTAGTTTTTACTTCTCACATCACTCTTCCTTTTAATAGGTTTTTTCACCTCCCCTTTTACCTAAACAGAAATTATTAACGTTTTTGCAATGCTTGCTCCTCTTTCAGTAAGTACGTGCACCAACGAAAGAAGCAGCTAACCTGTGAATGTGGTGGGAGCAAAATCTCATCCCAGCAGAAATAACATTCTAAACTCCCACTGGCCTCATGAGAGGAAACACTGTGCCTAGAGACACATCTTTAACATCCAGATCACAAACTGCATTTGGACAACTCATTTGTGTACACTAAGTGTTACCGCTCCTAAAGTTGCTGCCAACAAATTCAGGTAGGAACTGGAGCTGAACAAGGTTCATTTGTAACCAGTAACTAACTCCTCCAGAGACAGAGGTGTGATAATCACAGAGATGTGATAATACCAGACAGACTTTTATCAATACATCAGCATTGCCTAATAAACCTTCATAATGTAAATTTGTACTCTTCTTATAAATGGCAGGTTTGGATGGCTCATTCCTCTCCCGCAGTCACCCTGGGAATTAATCTCTGTAGAAAATTTGAAGTGTTAAAAGAGTCAAAACTATATTCTGTGACAGTACACTGAAGTAAACAGAGATTGGGGGAAATCAGCAGGCACAAAGAAAGCTCACCCACTACTTTTACCTTTTCAGACGAGGGACTTCTGTGACATCTCCTTTGAAGAGTGTTTCGCTTGCATCCCTTAATCCATTGGCAATGCCTTCACCACATCCCTTCACCTCCCTGTCAGGGACATCTGTCTGCCCCAAGGCTGATGTCCTATCTAAAAACTGTCCACCCTCCTTCATGCGCTGCTGGATCATGGGAGTGAGTGGCATCTCAAAGCTGAAGAAGCTATCAGGCTCCGAGTACAATGTCTCCAGCGATTCCGCACTGTAGTACAAAGATGCATTGTCTAGGATGTTTTCAAACTGTGAGCTGTACACATCAGTGGAGACATCAGAGTGCCTCTGCCCAAGAAAATCTTCATATCCTCCTGTGGCTGCTTCCCCCTCCTCCACTGTCCTGAAAATTAACCAGAAACAGCTCATTTCAGTGTGAGGGCAAGGTTTAGACTTTGGGCAATCCTTCTTACCTTCCACCTTTCTGAGCAGAAAGGTCAATGCACCTTTATGCACTGCAGGTAAAATGCTGGTTTCTCCTTGCACTACCTGTATTTATGACTGGCATCATCTCCCTCTCCAGGGACATTGAAAGAAACATTTTTCTGGATAAAAGAAGAGGGCTGGGAGACAGCCTAATATTGTCTAACAGATAACATCAGCTGTTTACGTGCAAAGGAGGAAAGCAAAATGTGTAAGATCTACCCAAGCACCAGTGCCATTCCAGGGGCTGCACATGTTGGAGACATATCCAGATGGAGCCTCTGCCACTGAAGGCTAATTTGTTATCTCTGCAGTCCTAGGGCTGGGGTCTTCAGCAAAAAGCTGAAGGAAATCACTCCAAAATACAAAGGGAAGCACATGCAATTAAAAATACAGAGCCTGAGGAAATTTGAAGGGAGAAAACTCAGCCTGGTTGTCAATGCAAGAAAAGGTATACCATCCCCCTGAAGAGTTTTCTTCTCTGCTGCACCAAATACTGTGGGGCTCCTCAACACGCCAGAGGTTAGAGTAGCCAGCCCAAGTAATCCCATGCACTAGCCAAAGCAAAATGCCACAGATCCAGAGGTGCAGAGCAGGAGAGTGTCTCTTGTAGGGATCTTGTATCAACAGCAAACACCTCTCCATGTCAAAGCAGGAATGGTTTGCTCAGATGACACCAGTGAAACCCTTTGTTTTGTCAGAGATGTGCATCAGGAAAGAAAAGCAAGGACATCAGAATGCAAAGCAAATCAGGATGCAAATGCATATTGCCATTCTTGCAATATCTACTGCTAAAATTATATAGATAGATAGATATACAGATAGATAGATAGATAGATAGACAGATAGATAATATAGAAAGCACATATTGTAGCATTTATCCTCCTATGATCTACATGGCCGTGGATAAAATGTCTTTTGTCTTATGATCTATGTGGGCCTGGATAAAACATCTTTATTATCCAACCTTTCAAAGGTTCTCACACTGTTTTTGCACAAACTTTGAATGAAACCAGAAAATCTGTATGGCCAGGCCTGCATGCCAACTGTATTTAATTATATGACATGTCCAGATCCCAACTAAATCTGCTACAGATGCTCCATCACACAGACATCACTGTGCAAACTTCAGTAAGATGGTGTGGAGCGGCTTCAGTACCAACTTCACGCACTAGCCAACCACCAGCTATGAACCACTACTGTAAACACCACACCACAGGCAGCAAGCTCCTAAACAAGTAGGCACAAGCCACATGCCTAGACAAGAGAACCCCTGCCTGACTCCTGCTCCCCTCTTAGGACCGGCTCACCTGCCCTGGCCGCTTGCAACCACAGCCATCTCCTCCTCACCACCATTCTTCCTGTCCTTCACAGAAACTTCATCCTTCCTGCTTTCCTCGAGCAGTGCTGGAGGAGTGGCTCCAGAGACAGCGGGTCCTTGCCTTAGGTCTTCACAGACCTCACTCCACGCACTGTCTGGCAAGGAAAGCAAGCCTGGGGAGACCATTGGTGACACAGGGTGGCTGGATGTTTTGGGGAGTGCCTTCCTCTCCACAGACACAGAGTCCAGCAGTGAGTGCTTCTTTCTTCTCTGCTCCTCAGCTTTTTGCACCCATAAGATCTCCACACCTTGAAATTCTACATGTTTACTCACAGCTGCCTCTTTAGCAAGCCTTCTCTCGGGACCTGTTTGCATTTTGCCTTGACTCTGCTCTGAAAACTCCTCAAAATGTGTGCCCCTCTCCACACTGCTGACTGCTTCCACGTTTGTCACAGATGGTTTGTAACAGCTTGGTTCCTGAGCTGCGTGGACCTCCTCTGCTTTATTACTTATGGCTTGTGAGGACTCGGACTGCTTTTCTCCAGCCCATATTGAAGCCAGATCTTTCTCTGTGATCAAATGCTTTTTTTCCTCAGCTGTTCGTTCAGATGGAAGAAGCATGTCTGAGAGTTTTTCTTGGCCTGCTGAAACTGGTTCTCTGGCTGCCTGCACATTTTGGCTGCCAGTAACACTCTTTTTTTCCATTTGTGTCTCTGAATCGAGAGAAGTATTTGCTCTTTCTTGCACCTTTATTGCTTCTAGCTGTCGAGAGATTTTTATAATCTCTGGCAGATTACCTGCAGGCTCCAAACCTTCTTCTGAGGTGTGAAGCTGCACTGCCCCTGCATGAGGCCTCACATTATCTGCAGGGGCTGTGCACTGAGGAACAGGCCTGATGCAGTGGTGACTGTCCCGTCTTTGTGGATTACGTGTTACAGGCTCGGCCTGGCACGTCGATGGAGCCGTTGGCTCTTGTGTGCTTGACTCTACAGTGCCATACTCTGGAAATTCATTGATGATGGTATGAGGAGGCAAACTGCTGCTTCCACGGCCACTACCTGCAAAGAAAAAAGAAAGAGACCCTGGATTTATCCATCACATGCGCAAAGCAAAAAGCCTGGTCTCCCTCACCAGCCCACTCCTAACAGAATAAATGCTCTCCCCTGCAGGGAAAATAGTGTTGAGTTTAACTCACTTCTGCACACTCTCACACTGCAGTAATCCAGAGCTGGTCCTTTTATGTAGGAATTTTTGGACAGCCCTACTTTAGGAGTGAGCACTACAGAGGAAAGAATGCCAGAAATGTCTGCTACACTTCAGAAAAGGTCCCAGTGGCACACGCACAGTCTGAGGCCACAGGCCAGGCGCACAGGCCTAAGAAAGCAGAGATTCAGATGTCTGACAGCCATCCACAGCATGCACCACCACACATGATGATTTTACTTATAAAAAAAAAGACACTACACCTGACGGTTTTACTTAAAAAAGACACCACACATGATGGTTTTAAGTTTTTAGGTAATTTGCACTTGTAAAGGTGAAACACTGGGAAGATAATCAGCCACACCCCTTATGTTCTACAGTCTTGACAAAACTAATTAGCTAAATTACAAAGCAATTAATGAGCAATTCAACTTTCTGCCAGCACTACCCTCTTCCTTTAACAACTCAGGTAGCTGAAGGTCATGTTGCAGTGATGGATGCGTACCAAGCAATGCACATTTTCTACTGCAGCAAGTACACTGCTGTAGAAAAACCTTGCTACCCCTCCCTTCCTTGTGCTGCTTTTCCAACTGATGTAAACAAAGCAAGAGCAAAAATGGGTGGTCTCATTTTCCAAGCGCCAAGCACCCACTGCCTCCCATTGTTGTGAGGTAACAGAGAACCATCTGTCCTGTCCAGAGGGACTTCAGGGATCACATAATGACAGATAATTGGCTACCTAATATCACAGCCCAAGGAGCTTTTGGGGGAAAAAAATCCCAAAACAACAAAAAAGTCAACCATCAACAGCTGCATTTGTCCCACTCCTTTAGGAAAAAAAAAGTAAACTGGCCAGGAGTATAGAAGTGTTTTAAACCAAACTGCAGGGTGGCAAGACCTGAACACCTACTCTGAAAAGCATCAGGGGTGACAGCTCTGAAACCAGACACCAACTTGCATTTGAATGATTCTGTCCCAAGGTGCATCTCTAGGTGCTATATTGCAAACTGATCCCCAGCTCTGCTCCGAGCAGGCTGACCACGGTCAGTTTCTGAGGAGGAAGCCATGTAGCTGTAGTTAATGACAGGCTGAGTTCAAGGTGAAAGAGAGGATAATCTAACAGAAGTTCAGAACTGCATTAATATGGCTACCTATGTGCCAGTGGCTTGTTAAGGTAAGCAGAAGCTTACACCTGCCAGTATATCCCCGTATATCTAGCCATAGGGTAAATACCACACACTGGGCATGGTGCAGGATAAAACTGACAGTCTTAGACCCTGCCAAGCCTCCGAATCGTTCCCAGTGGGTTCTCCAAATGCCTCCATGCCATTGACTTAATCACTATATAATAAAAATTAAACTTTATCCAGATGACTTTGGTTGCTGTTCAGGACAGTGACTGGACAAAGCAGGGACCTTTTCTCTGCTGCAAGGTCCCAGGGAGCTGTAAGGACCAAGGATGCCCTGGCCACAATTGCATCACCAGCCCATCTTCATAGCAAGTTTTCCAACACACAGCGGGGGGTGCACCCACAGTGCTTTTCCCAAGTGTCTGAAGCAGCAAACAGTCTGCTTTGCACACAATTTAGCCACACTGATGCCCTGTGATTACAATGTCCCTACACCTGCATCGGTACAACCCCAAGCAAGCAACCCCAAGCTGCTTTCTCATCCCACAACCCCGGTCTTCTCTAATGCAAAAGTTTTAGTGCTTGCTGCTCTCTCAGAACGGTTTAGAGGTGGGATTTCTTAAGACAAGACTGATAAGGGAGTCTATCACTATAGATGGTGACGTAAACCCTTCTTGGACAGATCCACCCACAGCAATGCTCAGTGTGTACCCTCAGCACTATGGGACAACACTTGGCCAGGCCACCTGAGCCGCACTCTCTGACTGCACCGCCTGAAGAAAGGCAATACATAGTGCCCCAAGAGCTGGGATCCCCCGTGCCTCACTCCAACCCACACATCCCGCCTTGCTGGAAGGAAGCCCGGAGTGTCAGGCCCAGCCTCCTGTGGGGCTGGGAGGCAGCCAATGTGCTCCGCAGGCCAAGCCCTAACAAGGCACCGCACACAGATCCTGCCAAGGGGCCAGGCTCGTCTCTGCTAATTGCTATCTTAGCTTCTGAACCAACATGAGGGAAACAGAGGGGGCCTTATTTCTCATGGTGAATGCTAAATACTCTGCTGCGCGTCCTCATCTGCCACCAACAGCCACTGCTGATGGTGGAAAGAAATCCTGAGCAAGTTTCTGATTTACTTCTCCTGAACTTCATACTCTGGCAAGCCCATCAGACTCCAGAAGAGGTACACATACAGAGCACATATTCGCACATGCAGGCAGAGAGAGATGTCCAAGGAGAGGGAGAGTGCTTACAAGTACTCCCCTCTTCCACACCTGCAAGCTGTGTTCCATCTGGGCAAGAGAGTAGTGCTATCACAGCAGAAATGTAAAGCCTTTCCTAAAGTGAGATATAAGCAGGCCTCCTCTAGATGGGCTGCTGCTGCAGCTGCTGTAGTACAAGTCAGTGGGATTCCTGCCTTCATGCAGGAATATTGCCTAATTCTCTGTCTGACTGAAAAAAAAAATTCATATATGACATCAAGGCAGTGTTCTGCTGCCATTATGTTAGGTACTACCATGCACATGACTGCCAAGGTCTCTATTTTGTGAGGTAAACCACAACCAATCCACCCCTCTCTGCCAAAATTGCAAAGCCTTTCCCTTTCCTCAGAGAGCTATTTCAGGTACAAGAGCTTAGGGGAGCTTGAGCTCTTTAAGGGAAACTCCTCCCTTATTCCCATCCACCACCACAGCATCATGTCTTGCTGCAGCTACTGGCATATCCTGTCCAACCCCATCCCCCAATATGACTGCATTACAAACAAGGCTAGAAAGACAACAACAAAATTTAAGGACTGCACTGAAGATGCGCAGGGAAAAAAAATACCCATCACCAAACAAACAAAGAAAGGACACACACTTTCAGGTAACACAAATTTCTACTTTGCATTGAAGGTGGCTTCTTTCAACAAATGAAAAAAAAAAGGAAAAAAAAGAAATAGATAGGGAAAAAGCTAAAATAGAAAGGGGGTGAGTGACTAGAAAACTGAGACTGTGCAGATATAACCTAACAGCATTTGGCAGCCTTTCTGATGACTAGACGTTTAAAGAATTAATGACTTAAATCAGGCATAGATATGATATTTCATAGGTAAATAACCATTCCATGTCAAACAAACTTGTCTACAGCATAATAAAAGGAAATTCTAGGAAGCAAAACACAAGTTAAAAGAATAGACAGACATTTTGTTTACAGGTACATTTTAAAAAAGAATGGTGTGAGTGTCTCTCTCTATACAGTATATATATATATATATAAAATATAGCTCGAGAAATTAGATATATTTGCTTGAACAGTCTCCTTACTCACAGAGGTTACTGTAGCTCCAGCAGTTACCCATTGGTCAAAGAAATAAAATGCACAGATCATCAGTTTATCTATAGCGATACCAGCTAATTCAATTGCTGCTGTTCTAGTCAACTGGAATCAAAATAGTTTCAAATTTCCTGGCAGCTGCTGCCCTGCACTGCACACAATGATGTAAATGGATGCTTTCTGAGTATTATGAAACTGATGGGGGAACTGCAGTCTCATTCAGTCTATCGCAGCTAAGGAGTCCACCTTGGCAGCTTGCAGGGGGGAAAAAAAATTTCCTCCAGCAAGGCTGCCTGACAGCATGCCAGGGATACGTCTGTGCTTAGCTGCCGTTTTTGTAACTGCGTCTGTAAGGGGAGAATCAGACGGAATGGCAATGCTGAGAGTCATGTGCTGGTCTCGGAATGCAGGATGCTTTATGGCATTTTGGCATTAGTGAGCTGGAAGCATTCACTAAGCAGCCCAGTCATCCTGCATTTTGTGTCTCTGCAGCTCCTTGCACCAATCACAAGTAGCACGTGGGTGAGCTTGCATGCAGCATCATATCAGTTACGCTTTCCTGGTATTTCTTGCCACTATCTATAAAAGGCAAATTAGGGCAACTAAAAAAATAATGTATGCATTAAGATGAAACAAATCCCTAGGTGACAGAGCTTAATGAACAAATCACAGGATTTATGGTATTATATCACTACTGCAGCCTGCCAAAGAGGAGGGTTACACGTATCTGTATCTCCTCCTGCCCTGCATCATGTTACAACTTCTACGGTCACTAGAACTGTTCCAATTGATAAAGCAGGCTGCTCCTGCTAAGATGGAGCAGCAGTCCCCTGTAAAAGGGGAGGGATGCTGCACAGCCTCTGGCAGCCTTGTGCAGCAGCCCTTTTTCCAAATGATGTCATTCTCCATGTTGTGATAGGTCCTGCCTGGCCAGCGTAGCCAAAGCCGGGGAATTAACATAATGCAAACATGGGGCTTTTGTAACTGGACTGCAAACATCCACACCAGACTCAGCACGGGATTTTCTGCAGCTTGCAGACACTCCAGGCTTTTGGGCAGTTTGCTTGCTCCAAAAAGGAGAAGTGGAGCTGGGTTTTCATCCCATCAAAAGTTTACAGCGGCATTATGTAAAAACAACAAGTTGGTGGAAATGGGGAAGCTGAGTGAAAGTGAGAGGGAAACAGAGGGAAGAGGTTAGAGAGAGTTGCCTAGAAATAAATCCTGGTGAAATGCCTCTGTGCCTTAGCAAACATGCAGGGAAGGTAGAGGGGAATAGAAGTATGGCAGGGCCCTTGCAGAAAAATTTACTGTCTTGGCTGAGATCCCTCAACCCAAAAAGAAACAACCAGAGGGACTCCCTGCTGTGGTCACTGGGAGGTTTGGCACAGAGCCCAAAAGCATGCACAGGCTGCATGCACTTTGCAGTCACCATGCTTGAGCAGCCAGACAGTGGTGTGACAGCCAGTGGCTCAGGGTTACCCAGAAATTAAACTAATTTGTTCAGGGAAAAAAAATTATCCGCCTGCAAGGATGCAGGGGCAGTGTGTTGCTCAGGAAATTGTACACCCACAGCTTGCTGCACACTGGAAGACATTCTCAAAAAGGTACTGCCCACCACTGGTCTTGCGTAGTTCCCTAAATTCTGGGGGGTTTGGGCTACCAGAGACTGTGCTAGATGAAACTTCAGTCTGCCATAGGACAACCATGGCAAATCTGTCACGAATCTCTCTGCTAGCCAAGTCCCAGTGCTGGAGGTAGTGATGCAATGGTGCCAAGTTGTCACTGGTTTGGAAAACAGAGTGAGAAAAGCCACTAGGATAAGAATGTAAACCCTGTGCATTTAGAAAGCAATGACCATTTAGAAAGCATGTAAAATAGATGCCTCTTTGTGCTTCTTTGAGAGTTTGTGTGGATTTTTTTTTTACAACTGCACAAGTTCTAACCCTATTCCTGATGGAAAGCTTTATGCAAGCAATGCTGTGACTTGGTTGCATGTTCTTCCCCACAGATTTTAACTAATTCCCAGTGGTAAATAGGGTTTGGGATAGTTTGCGTAATCCTAACTGCACTGAATTGTGTCCTCCAAAGACTCCCACACCTTTCCCCTGGCTGCAAGGATGGCACCTTGCCGCAGTCACTCACAGGCCTACAGCAAGCTCAAAACAGGACAAAGTCCAAAACTAACATGCAGCACGTGCTGAGAGGATTTAGTGTGAGAGATTATCCACTACAAATTGCTTTATGGGCCACAGATGGTCAGTGAGATAGCTCAGTCCCAAGAGTCATTACCCTGGAAAGCAAAATGGTAGAGTGGAACAGCTGCTAGCATGAGCAGGAACAGGAGGGAATACAAAGGGAGTATCTGGACTCCTTATCCAGACATAAAAGTGCAAGTGGGTCTTAGAATATTTAATGCACTTTTCTTATTTGAGGTCACACACTCTGGATTGATATGGCTGTGAGAATCTCAGGTTTTGATTTCAGACTTATATTTGAAGAAGTCTGAAACCCAAAATGTAAACAACAGATCGAAAAAGAATCTGAAATTTTATTTTCTGCTGCTGTGACTTATAAAGGAAGCAGGTAACAGGTGATTTTCTAAGTGTAGATACACACAGTAATTAGCAAGAATTACGTTAAAAGCTCCATAAGAGCCTTCACCTGAAGAAGAAACTTCCGAAGCAGTGACAACTCACAGCTGCTTTGACATTTTCAACATCTACAAAGACTTTACAGCCTCTCTAAATTCACTTGTAATTAATGTTATATATTTTAAATACTATATTTTTAAAGAATCCTCTCAAAACCCTTGGCAGGTTGCTTTGAGAAAGCAAAAATTGCTTTAAAATACCTCACTTGTAAGCACAGATCTCAGAAACTCTGAATTTTTGTAGATCCAGAAACCAGATACACTTGCAGAAAAGGATGTCCTTTACTACATTTCATGGTTTGGGGTGAATTAACCAAGCTAAGAGTAGTCTTGCTGGGCAGTTCTTAAAGCACCCCAGGACATGGATCTCAAGTCCTGCATCCAGCTAAAACAAAAATAGGACACAGAGGGACATAGCGTCTCCCAGGCTCCAAGTGTTTGTTGCTGAAGGTGCAGTTGGACATTGCATAGAAACTTTTCAGCAGGCTCTCACAGCGAATGAGACTCCCTTCCTCAGGAAGCTGGATAGAGTTAAATAAACAACCCAGGGATCTAAGGCAGAAGGTACTTGTTAAGGCAGCGAACTGTGAACAGGAAAAATACATGCTGTACTCTGTGTTACGCTTTTTCAGTCCAATACCATGCCAGAACTGCATTTACCCACATAATTTTATTGAAATGCCTTCTCCATGTGCATATCAACAGCAACTTAACATGCATCATTTCCTTCAGAAAGCTTCAGAAATTAAGCAAGGCTATAGCCCAATAGAGGGTTTGAGTTGGTGCGCTGCAGATCTTACCAGATGATGGGGCTGAGGCCAAGGAGAGAAGGCCATGGTGGCAGGTAAAAATACAGCTGTGCCCCACTGTACCTGCCTATAACAAGGCAGGTCAGCTGGCTGAGCTTCTCCTATTATGCCCACTGATCTGCATGCCCCATTTTCTGTCTGCCTGATGGAAGGGGATGGCCTGACGGCCTCCAGTAAAGTGCTGCTGAGTCCTGCCAGCTTCAGCCAAATTCAGCCTGTGCCACGTGTGCTCAGAGCATCTGATGTAGCCAGACACTGACAGACTGCCAGCATCACAAGGTCCCCAAATATTTGTGTGCTCACATCAGCATAGCTCTCAGCTTCAGCCAACAGAGCACAGACAGGGAGACATTTAGTGTCTTAACTCAGGCATTTCCTAACTTCTGAGTGCTTAATTCTGCACCTTTAAAAAACAATAAACAAATAGCCCATGTTTTAATGATTATTTGTACTAAACCCTTGGCCTTCAAACAGCTCTGTTGTTTAGAAAGTTGAGGATGTGGTAATCTCCTCCCTACAGCTGTAGGTTATGATAACTTGAACCTATCCAGCTTTCAAGTGGAGGTCACAAGACATACAATTTCCTCCTGTGGAGCAAGGGACTTAGCATAATGCCTTGTGCCCCCTTTAGTTTTCCTCTCCCCTGGACTGGAAACCCAGACATCCATCACACCACACCTGACAGCTCTAGAGCATGCCTTAGTTTTCCCCAGCCCAAGGAAGGGGGACTCAGAATTCCAAGCTCCACCTCTCCACCTCTGCGGCCAAGATGCAGAGCACAACGGAGCCTGTCCTCCTGCACCAGCATTTATTTTTCCATATGCGCAATTCTCTTCTGACAGCACTGTAAGAGCTCACTGCTCTTCAGAGCATCCAGAACGACCTGGTTTACTTGATGTTGGAGTGAAAGAGGAGCACTCAGCATGGCCAGTGAACATGCTGGTGCCAGAGGTAATCACTTCCTATAGTGCACAAACTCAACTGGAAAAGTACCTTCTAATACAGTACCTCTGGAGACTTAAATTTAAAAAGTTAGCCTTCTTTTTGCATTTTTGCCAATCAGCAATGCCAAACATCAGGGATATTTATGATATTTATGTGATTACACACTATGATTTAAAAATTCCTTCAGGTCTTCTGTATATCAGAAAATGCAGTGGGACACTAGAAACAGCAACAGCAAGAAGCTGATAAAGTCAAGTATGCACAACAGGATGATGGAATTTTAATTACAAGGGAGAGGGGTACCACAGCTCCAAGCCTTCTGTATTCCAGCCTTGTGTGTGCTCCTGGTAAATGCTGCAAGACATCTGATGTGCCAATCCTTCACCGTAATTAAGCAAAATTAATGTGAAAATCAGGCAGTCCTCCAACCTTCAGAAAATGCAGTTTTGTACCTTTTAATGAAAGCAGAGCTGCAGAGGAAGATACCAGACCAGGGAGCCCAGACTTTCAGGATTGCCTGGAGATGGAAAGAGCAAGAGATGAAAATATGGCAAAGGGTGGTGCCTCAAATGAAAAACAACAGGGCTGGAGCACTGGGCAAGACTACAGTCAGCAGTCTGGGCTATCATGAGAACAATGCAATGAGTGCCTGTGGTCTAAGGGCAGTTCCTGCAGTGAGAATCAGAAAGGTGCCGCTTCCATGCAACACAAGGAGGATGCAGCAGAGCTCGACATGCGTGCTTTGAAGTAACAGAGCAAACAAGCAAGGCAGAAGATTAAGGACAACCTAGTATGTGAGTGATGCTCATTTTACACAAAGACACTGGGATAATTTTCTTAAAGCTGTTTCAATCAGCAGCATAGAACCCTCAAAAGGCTTTGCTTTTACAAAACAGCAGCCATTGTGTTCTTCCTTTGCTCTTGAAACAAGTTCTTCTAAAGCAAAAGCAATCATTTCTGTGATTGAGGTTCAGGAATGGGTATGTTGTGCGGGTCAAAGTATGTGTTTGATTTTCTTTCACATGTCAGATCTGGCATTGTTTGACCCCTTGCAAAGGTGATTCAGCACACACTGCCAGGAGAAAACAAGCCCTTTTCTTAGAATTGTTCTTTTGGCATTATTTTGGGGGCGGGGAGGGGGGGAAAGTTGTTACTCAGTTTTTGCTAGCTTGAGCTTGCTACGCACACAGATGAGCACAAGAACTGGCATGAGACAATCCGTGGCAGCATGTGTCTGGGACCATCTCTTTTGGCAGAAGCAAGATGTTAAATGAGCTCAGTTGCCTTGTGACACCTCACTGAACACAAAACAGCAAGTGACAGGCTTTCCAAACAGCTATTTGTTTCACCAGGAATTCAAAACCAAGCTTCTTCCAGCAGCTGTTGGGAAAGACCAGATTTGCATAGCAACACAGGCAGTATTTGTACAGCGCCTTTTTGTGAAGGATGAGATTAAACCTCTAGTACACAGGAGGGATGAAAGCTTTGTCCTCTCAGAAGCATCAGAGAAAAGACTGTTTATTAATCTTAAGAAGCCATTTTCTCCCTAACAACGGTCATGGATTTATTTTCCCATATAACAGGAATTATGGGGTAATTGGCCTTTGTGTTTAAGCAATTATTTTGTAGTATCCCCCACTTTTTTCCCCAAGGAAGCACTTTTAAGACTAAGTCATGTGGCTGTGACTTTTTTTCTTTTTAGTATTTAAATGTATTAACGGCAAAGTCATAAAAATCAGGCCTGTAGCACAGCCAAGCCTGAAGAAAAGTCTGCTCAATAGAGATCACTGTTTCCACAGCAGTTTCCAGAGGAGGAATGTATGTTTCCACATACAACAAGCAGCCTTTTATGTCAGTGAGTCTGAGAAGAGGTCTTGTCCAACCCAGCTAAATTCAGTTCCTAAAAAACATTTTCTTTAGCTGGAAGGCAGAAGGCTGGGGTTTCGCCAAGGAAGGTGGCCAGGCTGTGCAGGGCCACGTGGACAAGTGTGGTGCATCCTCCCCACTCCCCAGGGGGAGGGGTCTGCGGGGAGATATCTGGTCTTGAACCCTTCCACAACAGGAGGGCCTTGGAGGCTTGGACCTTGGCTTCTGCTCCAAGTAATGCATCCAGGGCAGGAGGATGGGCAGTGTACGAGAGAGGAGGGGACCCAGACAAGAGGCATCATGCATTAAAGACAAGAGCACATTAGGGCATCAGTGATCACAAATATCCCAGATAAAACCAGACTGAAAACAGCAAAGGAGAGAAAATATTTTACATGTGACAGCTTTATTAGCATTTGAATATCATTGGTGACACACCTCTTCTAAAGCCATCTAACTTTTTATTTTCCCCTCTCTCTTCTGAAAATGACCAGCAGCTTCAACCTGGAAGGTAAAAATCAGCACAGGAGCCTATTAACAAAAGCTGCCATCTCCCACCTGGGTAAACAGAAGTGTTTGCCACAGTTGCCCCCAGTTATTTTTCCTTTTTTGTGAATTGGCTTGTCTGATGCAAGTGTTTTAGTACTCATTCAAGACATGTATATTCTCAGCAGCATCAGCAGGGCTACAGTAACATGGCTGTGGACAAAAGGGAAAGGAAAAACCAGAAGGCAGTAGTAATTAAGCTGTTCAGCAGCTTACATGCTACATATTGTTTCTGAGGCCAGCCATGGCACGGGTCAGCTGCTTTAGGTTAGATAAATTAAAGTTCAGCCTAACTGCCCACAATGACAAGTTGTTTTCTTGATCAAGTTTAAACACCAACATTTCTCCAGGCCCTGCCCCTGTCACTCATTTGCTTGAAATACTTCATACTTTGACCCCTAAAAAGCATGTCTTCTTTCTTTTAAAGGAAACTTCAGAAAGTAGCATGTTTATTTGGTTTTTTAGTGGTGTTTTCTCCCTTCCCATCTAACACAGAGAAGAATAGAACAACTTTCAAGCTTGGCTCTTCCCCCAAAAGCATATGTCATGACATATTTGACATACATGAAATCTAAAAAAAAAAAAACCCCATGATTTGGTGCACAAAAAGCCCTGAGTTTGTACTGCTGTCCCCTCAGTCACCCTGTCCTCCAGTTAATAAGCAGTTAAAAACTGCTCGCTTGAAGAAAAAACTAGAAGGGGCAGAACCACTCTCATTTATCCATGGTGGTCACACAACTTGGAAGAGAAGAAGGAGGAGGATGCATTTGTCTGTGACAGCATGAGGTCAGTCTGGGTAGGCACAATGTCACCCAATTTTTGGGTGCAATTCACAAATGTTGTATGTTAACCACTGTTAAATATTCACAAACCCTCCTGTTAGGGTCCCTTGAAATCATGCCCATTTTGGTAACTGTTAGCCCCTAATGGTAGTTTCTCAGTAATAAAGGAACAGGAGGAGATCCAGAAACAAGGCGAGAAGCAGCACAGGAAAAATAGAGAGAATTAGGCACATAAGTCAATATATCTGGCTTACTCTTTGCCACTCTTTATTTTAGGGCTCAGTACTTAGCTCACAATACCCGTCATATTTCATAATTGTTTTGGCTGGTAATAACAATAGATTCCCTTGGATTTATTAGGCACAGCATACTTTATTTAATACCAATCTCTGGATTTGTACCAATGCCTGCTGACAGTGCTCTCACACTGTGTCTTTCCAAGCAAGAAATTGGGTCATCATGATTCATGTAATAAACTGATACACATTTTGTGGCAATTTGGAAGAGTTTTTAAAATTCCTAAATGTGGTCCTTTTGGTTTGGGTTTTTTTGAGGGTTTTTTCTCTTTTTGGAAATGTGGATTTTTTCCACTTTGCAATTAGAATTTCCTAAGTGGATGACCAAACTTTACAAAATCCAGGAAGAAACTCAAATTCTGCTTTTTATTATCTTTTATTATTATTATAATTTTTTTTCCTTTTCTTACTGAAGCTGAGAAGCCTACACAGTTTGTTTCTGAACAAAGTGCTGCCTTTTTCTGGCATGAAGGGAGTCTTCTTTAATTAAGTGACATTCCAGAAAGTTTGCAATTAGAAAGGATCAAGGTACAAAGAGAACAGCCTGAGGAAATACTTTTTCAAAGAGGGCAAGGCTTGTTGATAATTTTGATGTGGCAAGAGGAATAGTTACAATAACTACATTTATTTTCATCTAAGTTTGGACTCTGAAAAGGTGGAAAATGTATTTACAAGAAGACAACAGGAACAGGACAGATCCTTAGGCATAACATTAGATATTGCACCTGGATTTGTGGAATTACTGACTACAGAGGGCAGAGCAGTTTAGGTATCACCTCAAGTATCTAAATTAAAATCTTACTTACCTCTCTACCTGTAGAAAGACCACAAAGTGCATTTCTGGAAGGACCTCCAGGCAGAAATGGCATTGTTTCAGCATGTGCAGCTACAGAATTTGTGGCTGAAGAACGAGAAGTGCAGGGACTTCCTCCAGCAATGTGTCTCCAGCACATGAGTCCCTGCTGTCACATCATGGTGGCCCACATGAGCCAGAAAGAATGGCAGTGGCATAAGACAAGGAACCCCTGCCATTTTCTGGGGCCAAACCACCAAGATCCTATAGCCTGGTACTTGTGAAGTGCAGTATAGCAACACAGTGAGTGAGGCCTCATGGGGTGATCAAAGGAGCAGCTTCTGCAAAACTTTTCTGAGTGGCTTAAGGGGTTTTTTTTGGTTTTGGGGGTTTTTGGGTTTGTTTTTTTTTTTTTGCACACAGTAGCAATGAACAGCACTTACCCCTTCCTGAAGGCTTCTCTTCTTTCAAGCCAAATAAAAATTCATATTTGGCCTTGGCAACGTTCTGGGCATGAGCCGATACATCATTATCCCACACAAGTGCTTCTGCCTAGAGTCAAAATAAACAAAGCTTATCTACCTTTTAGTGAAGAAACAGCAGAAGGAATATGAAATGCCTTCAGGCACCATTTCTGAAGTATTCAATTCACTCTGTCACCACTAAGATCATCCAGAGTAGATGTGGGCCAACTCAGCATTTCTGAAGAGCTCACCTCTCTGTCATTGAACCCAAGAATTTCAGTATTAAGAACAAAAATCTAACAGAGATGTTAGAGCACCCAACCACTCTTTACCTGCTCTTTAGCCAGCTCACCCACTGAAAGGCCAGCAGCACTGGCCAGCTATCTCAATAATACCAATTAGGGTTAAAAATATCAAGGGAACAGTACCAGAAATAGCAAATTTGAGTATGTACGTCATAAAACTGGGATCCATGGGAAAACCAGAAATGAGGCAGGCTATTTCTTCAAAAAGAGAGTGGAGCAGAGAAAGTGAGAAGCAAGGACTACAACAAGGATGATTAAAAAAGGAAAGAAGGATGCAAGCATGGAGTACTGTCTAAGGGTCCCTGTTGGGCAGCCCATGCATGACCATCACTGTGTAGGTCAGGACAAGAACCCACCTTGGTTTTACAACCAAACCACACAAGTCAGACCTGCTTATCTGCCCAGGAGGCAGGGAAGGGACACAGGGTGGTGAGCCCACTGAGCAGGCGAACACCTGGAGGGGTGGATGGACAGATGGATTGAGCAACCCATTCTACTCAGGCCTGGTGCCGCCAGCATCTTCCCACTGCTCCCTTCTTGTAAGAAACACTTTGACAGAGTAAAGATCCAGTTTCTCAGAAGAGAGAAAAGCTACAGGACTAAGATCAAAATACTTTTCTGAACAGGTAGGGACAAAACAAATCTCTAAGATAAAGCACACACCAGCAATAAACTGTAGTACGAAAACTACCTAGAGTCAGCATTAATTTTCTTCTCAGCTGGGCAAGACAGAGCCCGTAATTCTTCTGTTTGAAGTGACAGATAAAAAAAATCACTAACTCTATAAATTCTTCAGTGAACTTTATATTCATATGAGGCAGTCAATTGTTGTGGCATGGCAAGCCACAGCACGGTTTACATTGGTGAAAGCATTAGCTTGCAAAAACACTCTTTAAAAAACAAAGTTAAATGGAACATTCTGCCCCCCAGGACAACAATAACTTTTACGCATTTCTATCAAATACCTCAGGATAAGCGTCAGATACAAACAGAAGTTCAAAGTACAAAGGACACATACTTCACAGGAACACACAGTCACGGCTCTTTAATCAAGAGATGGATGGAATCACAAATCCATATATTCCTCCTAGACCATCTGTCCAACAATTCCATTTTCTTCCAAGAGCATATTGACGAATAGCTTATCTTGCCCCATGCCCTAGAATGGTTTTGCTCCAGGTTCTCCTGGCCTTTTACACCCACTTCTTCTCCTGCCTTTCTGCACTGTGCCAGTTCTGCAAGATTTATAGTCCAACACTGCTCTACCCTAAGTCAACGGCCGATCTTACACAGGGGTCTCGGACTAATTTTATTTACCATTCCCTAGTCCAACTACTCTGCATTAGGGCTTCCAGCACGTTGATGCACGTGCTAGCAGCCTATCCAATCCTTTGGTAAAGATGTGATGGAACAGATAAAGGGCTTCCTAGCACAAAGATGACTATCACAAGCATGACAAAATGAGCTTGGAAGAAATCTCCATGTCTGTCCTGCCTTTACAGGGCTGCATTCATTCACTGGCAGAGAGGTAGCAAGGGCTAGAAAAAGAATAGCTGGAGCCAGAGTACAGGAGAAGGCTCTTTGTCTGCAACAGCTTAGACAGGAGTAGCTTACAAAGCCAGACAAAAATCCAGCCTACTCAGATGGATGTGAAGGGATGGAATGGCTAACAACTAGCTGGTGCCAAATCCCAGTGACAGATAAATGAAATGGAAAATAAAATGAACGGAACAGTCCAGTTCCTGAGTAGTAAGGAATTTCTGATCTATACCCCTCTGGGACACTGCTTCTCCATCCCTCAGCCTCGCTCTTTGAGATTTCACAGACATCTGCTGCACTGAGCATCCCTGCCAGCAAACACATGTTCCAAGGATCTCTATTTGCCTGTACCTTATCGTGAAGCAAAGAAGAAAACTCCAGCTCACAGCACCCTCTGCATCATCCAGTAACAGGCACAAGTAAATTGTCAAATGAATGGGGTTTCAGTGTATAGGGCATAATTTATTAGAGTTAGGTGCCTAAACAGAGGCTGCAAGATCTTAGTCTTTCAATCTGAAAGAGGTAACTTGATTTTCAGAAGTGCTCAACACTGCTGATGAGAATTACAGATACTGGCTTGTGTATGGGAACAGCTGTATTTAACATCTATTTAGGTTGTCAGAGCACTAAAAGGATGTATAAAGAAAGTCCAGACCCAGGCTTAAGGGTAGGTTTACCATATTTCATCCAAACAAGAAATACTAAAAAAAGAATGCAAGACCAGGAAAGAATGAGGATGCTTTGAAGTCAAAGCTTGTTTTTAAGACTATTGCTTTACCAATGTCCAAATCAAGAGACATGTGCTCTCCTTTCCTTCTTTCGATCTACCATCACCCAAGCCTTGCAGAAGTCAACATGCCTTGAAACCAGGAGCCCAGAAATGGGCTGGACAAACATTCATGGTGCTTTCAAGCTGCATTAGCAAAGATTAAATACGAGCAAGATTGAAAGGGATATAAAACTCCTGCTTAAGCCTTCTCTCTCAGCTCAAGGGCAAAGAAATCTGCATCCAGGTCAGCTCATTTCATAATTGCTTCCCTCAAAGGGCTTTAACCACCACTTTTGATGCATCTCATCTTTGTCACTGCTGGAGAGGGTGACGCTTAGAGAACCAATACCCTTAAATCAGCCCAGCTGTGCATACATTTCTTATAAGCCTTATTTTTTACTGCAGTGATGCTCTGGGCAGAGAGGCAAGCAAGTTCCTACCCATTTGTGCATCATTCTTGCAGTGCTTTCTGCCTGTTTGAACATGTTTGATCCAGCCTACTTCTCTAGGTCATAGCTCTTGGTCAGGAGTTAGGAAGGCTGCATTTGCCTCTTGGTGAATTTCAGATAACATTTATGAGGCTGCATTAGTTTGCACTTGGCAGTCCTCACCCCTCAGACCTCCTGCCAGCACACTGGACCAGTTTTTATTGACCTCACCCAAGGCACTGGCATGGGTCAACAGAGGTCCCACCTTGTTGGCCTTCTGTTTCATGCTTAGGGAGCAGAGAGATTCTTTAGGAGAAGCCCATGGTGCTTGTGGTGGTTTCAGGCCGGCACAAGAATGAAGCTGCTGAATCAGCATCTCAGGACTGAACTGAATAGCAGCAGGATGCTAAGATCACAGGGTTCCTGCTACTCTAGCAGGAGCTGCCAAGGTCAGGTAAGTCAGCCCGGCACAAGCACACATATTGCCTCTGCTCTGCTGTCTGGATGTGCAAATGGAGCAGCAGGTCAGTATCTGCAAGGAGAAACTGTTCCCACAATTCCCACTTGACAGGTGTCTTTAGCTCCTGATGAGAGCGAAGTGCTGTCTTTCCTGAAGCACAGTTTCTCTCTCTGGATGAATTTCATTTCAACTCATAAGCTCTCCTCAAACTGCCCTCCAAAAATCCCAGTGGTTTTTAGATAGGTAGAATGAGTCATAAAAAGCTGAAGAAAATGCTTCTCCTTTTTCCACAGAAGAACAGCACCAAAGCATCCTCTTTTGACTTTCACTGAGGTTCTGGTTGGGACCTTTTCTTGGGACAAACTGGTTTTGTCTTGGGGCCTTTCTTTTCTTTTCATACTGTACCGGGGTGAACATTTCCTCCTAACTTTTCTAAAACCAAGATACATACCTACATGTCACAGAGCTTTAACTGAAGAATATCCAGCTCTTACTATCTCAGCACAGTTTTCAGCTGAGCTGACAGGAGAGCTGGGCTCTGTCTCAGTGGAAGGGGATAACATTGTCTACAGCTGCTGACAAGGAATAGGTCAGTCTGAGCACAAAAAAACAACAGTATAAGCCCATGCCTCCTGAAGCACTCATACTTAAGGTCATACATTTTCTTTGAAAATGTCTAATAAGGAGGAAGTATTCAAAGGAGCAGATAATTAAATGGCAAATTCCAGATTCCAGTCTGGGATTTTTCAGGCTCTCTGAGAGGACAGATGCTGTTAAGCCAGACTCACTCCTTCCAGGAGACCTGGGAAAAGAGTGCTTGAGAAAAAGCAGAACAGGATGGGTGCTCAAGGGTGAGTCTTCAGGGAGTCAGCCAAAATTCTGGACAGCAAGAGACCACTCATGCCAAGGGGAACCATCAGAAGGCCCATTCATGAAGAACAGTTAGCTGGGACAGAGAGGTGCACACATCCTCCAGCATGTCTCCACAGCTAAGCCACACCATGAGGAAGCCTCAGTCTTACATGCTTTTGCATGTGCACAGCTCTGTTTCCCAGAGCTCCCTGCATTCCCCATACCACAACTGGGTGTCAGCTCCCTGACAGCAGGCAACAATCCCTACACTGCAGTGCCTTTTGGAGGTTTCATTGAGGGTACTACTGAACGCAGCAGTATTGCAAGAAAGTTAAAAAAAGCCTTGAAGAATGCCTGTAAATCACAGTCTACTATGGAAAACTTCACAGCCACACCTGGACCATCTCTAATCCCAGGCTGTGCTTGTTCCATTCTCATTGCTCCACCAATGTCTCTAGCAGCAAAAAATTCAGTTGCCTGTCAGCAACCTATCAAATATCCTGATACAGTGAGCTTATGCTCTCAGGAGGAATGATGGACAGAAGGTTCCCACAGATTTTAAAATCTTCTCAAGCAAGTTGCATTGTCATGGACAAGTCTTTACAGAATCCTGCATTGAGAGCTCTGCCTCTTGCTGTCACATCATCCCTGCATGGCCAAAAGCTTAGCAAGCTTCACTGCTTTTGATAGGTCATACCAATTGTTCTGAAAAGACTACGCCTGTTGAGCTTTTTTTAATTCACTTTCCTGAGTAACAGGATTAAATGCAGAAAGCTGGCATTAAAATAAACTTGCAAACTGGTGACACGTAGTGCACCGACATCACAGGAAGAGTGTGGGTGCTCACAGTAAGACCACTAGCAAGAGTTGTAGTGCTTAATTCCACGTGACCTCATACACCATACTTGTGTTTTCCTCATACCTCCCCACACTAATACACATGTTTGCAATTCTTGAATTAAAGCATTAGTAAAATAGATTAAAATTCAAAAGAACAGGACCTTTTCATGGTTTAATCTCAACTGGAGCTGCTAAAACTTAATGCTAGCCAGTGTTTTGAAAGAGAAGAAATCTCAGCTTGGGTTCTAAACTAATTCCTAACTATCAGGTGTTGCAGGGAGATGTACAGAAAGCCAGAAGGTGGGGAAGAAAGAACAGGCTTTTGTGAGAGCACTGCCTATAGCTGTCTTCCAGCAGAGAAATCAGGATTTTAGAGAGGATCATATAAGTCTCTTCAGCTACAAGACAACTGAGAGATGTGGCAGAGGTGCTTGCAGTGATAAGTGCAGTGAATTACAGTCAGTAATTCAGCACCTTTTTTTTAATGCAACAGCCAGAAGACAACAAAAGAAGGTACTGGGAGTCAGCACCACACCAAAAAGGACGTGGTTCCTCATACAGTTTATAGTCACAACCACCAACCTCCTTGCAAATCAACGTCACAGAAACCAAAATACTGATACACCTGACAAGGAGGGTGAACAAGCTCAAGGGATACAAATCTCTAACAATATAGAAATCACATCCTTCTCACGAATCTCTAAGCTGAACTCTTCCTGGGCATCTGCTGAGCTCCATGGTCACATACATGCTTCTGGGCCTTGAATCTACGCCAGTGCAGTGAGTCACTATTACCTGCTCACCAGGCTTCAGCATGGCCCTGCACTGGACAGACCTCAGGCTTGGTACCATCCAGCCAGCTCCTCTTGAGTCATCACCACAACACACTCCACAGCTTACCCCGGGGATCACCGAAAGGCACCAGGGCACTGTGAGCTTCCTATGCCATTATTCCCAGCACTACAGGATTTGTTTACTATGAGCAGCCTCACAGGAAGCAGTCAGGCTGGAGAGAGCAAAACTGAAAGGGTGCATGTACTGTCAAAGCTGCTCTCCTTGTGCAAAGGCAGACTTCACAGAAGTTCAGTGTCTTAAGAGAGGTTCAGTTCAGAAATGAAGCAAAAGACTTGCTGCTTAGGAAAAGAAACTGGGAACAGTGACAAAAAAACCCTCAAATTAATGCCTTAGCAGCAGTATCAAGCAGGTGAAATTTGTTTCCAGTCTGGTCGCCTTGTTTTAGACCTGCTCTTGAGTTTTTCTCCCCTTAAAGAAATGTTTGCTTTGTTGTTTCGTTGAAGTTGTTAAGAAGAAGTCAGCTGTTACACAGAATTAAATGCTTTTTATTATGCAAAGGCTGACACTGTCTGAGCTGCATGGTTGTGGACAGCATATTAATTCAAAGTCTGTATGATTACACTTTACCATTAAAGGTCACTCAGCATTTTGTATTTGCCAAGTCAGTGATTTTTGATGCACACTGTATGGACCTCTGGATATCTATGCAGTATTTCTAAGGTATTTACAAGAACCAAAACAAGCCCTCTGAGAAAAAGACTTTAGCTCACTGTCTGAACTACCATGTTCTTAGACATAACACACAGACAATGAAAAACACCCCAAGCTTTTATAAAGCCACAGTGCAAGTATTTTATCCCAAGTTATGTCAAAAAGCATTGGGGTGAGGATATGATTTAAGAAAAACTGTGCAAAGACAGTATATTTTATCCAGAGAATTCAGTGATGCATGTAGTAGACATATTGCATTTACTGTTTTTGTTCAATCTGTTCCAGTATATTTAGCAAACTGACAGACTGCTTTTCCTCAGCAGGTAGTGTACTTCCATCATCTTTAGGCATCTCAGATGGCAGAACAGTGTTTGGACAGGCTACAGGTCTGCTCCACATGGATTTCTACTCCATGGAAGCTAAAATTTGAATATACCTAAATGCCTTATGAGCCTACCAGAAGTTAGTTCTGTATCTTTAAACTAAATTCTTCCCAAAACCCTTGCCAACATCTGCTGTCCCTTGAAAATTTACAGACATCATCCTTTGCCGTGTGCTGTACATTCTTTATGTCCAGCTGAAGATACACTGTCTTTGTGGATGGAAGGACGGGGTATTGGGGAGCTCATCTTCATTTTTCAAATCGATATTATAAACATAGTTTAAGATAGTGTCCCCACGTTAAAAACAAACAAACAAAACCACCAAAAAAACACAAACCAACAAACAAAAAACCACCCCACACCCAACCATCAGATCACTCTACACTGGAAGAATTTATATTTGCAAAAGTGAAAAAACCTGCATTTTCTCTGTGGCAAGGGCAAACTGTAGAATTACAGCAACAGAGTATGCAAAAAGGGGTATGTACCTCCTTCAAACTTAGACATAGCCTATTGATTCTGCATGATTGTTTCATATCACACATTTAAATTAATTTTACAGCTTTAACCTCAGCAATTTTTTCTGAGCCTTACCTAGATTTAACAGAAGTTTTTTGGAACAGAAATTTAACTGAAATTTGATCTGAGCCACCTTATCTCTGGCACAATTGAGGCAGAAGCAAGAAAACACATAAATTTCTCCTGATGGGCAGGCACTGGGACTCAAAATATTGTTGTAAGACTATGTGCTTGCTAAGAAAGTGCACCTTAAGCACTGCAGCATTGTCAGGCAGCTATGGCCCCACAAGCAGTCAGAAGCCCACAGGCAGTTTCAGCTGTGGCAGGAAGGCAGAAGACATCAGGGATGTTACATCCCCCACAAGCAGTACAACACAGGCCAGCTGGTGCTCATGTCCCACTGGTAAGGAAGTTAATACCTCTTCTTTCTTCCTCATTAAGTCACAGCAAGTCCACACACAAGACAGCTGACAACAACCTGAACTTGCTGGTACTAGAATTTGTTTCCTCTTGAGAACAGGGCTTCCCTGGCAAGCATTCTTCTGTTAGCACTGACATGCAGACATATCCCAGACCTAAGTGCATCTTGCCATCACTCTTGGCATTTATTCAGCCTGAGAGATGCAGTTATTACTCAAATGACACTTCCCATTTGAAAAGTGTTGTAAAAAAATAATGAGTACACTTTAAGCCACCTCTTACACTGTGCCATTTCATGCCAAAAAGAGAAAGCAAGCCCCATTCATTGCTTCTGCAAAAAGGGAGGCTTGTTTTATTTAATCTGTGCCATTTAGGTTGTTTGTTTAAAACTACTCCCAAACTACTGCAACACAGTTTCA
The DNA here is from genome assembly GCA_008694505.1 of Cyanoderma ruficeps. Classification (NCBI taxonomy): domain Eukaryota; kingdom Metazoa; phylum Chordata; class Aves; order Passeriformes; family Timaliidae; genus Cyanoderma; species Cyanoderma ruficeps. The sequence continues at coordinate 2,536,756 of VZDJ01000187.1, read as the reverse complement.
AGACAAGGGCCTCTTTTCAGTCATAGAATCATAAAATAACACTGAGTTGGAAGGGACCCATCGTGATTGTCAAGTCCAACCCCTGGTCCTGGGCAAGACAGTCCTTTCACCAGGCAGCAAAAAGTTGCTGTGGCTATGATGTGATGCTCTTGACAAGCGCGGCAGTGACCAGTGTTTCTGCCCTTGCAGGCCATCCTCAGAAGCCATCTCCAGCCTGGTTTCCTTTGGTTTAGCCCAGCAGTTGCAACACTGAAAATATTTTCGTGCAGTTAGCAAATGAAGCCACAGCAAACACCACATACTTTCCACAACCATCACTGGTGGCTGAGGTACTCAGTGAAGGTGGAAATGCAGTGCTCACACTCTGATGGACAGCTTGATCCCTGACGACAGCCTGATCCAGTGCCCAAACAGGTTTTTTTACTTACAGCATCCAGGAAGTACAGTCAATTCAGGAGCCATTCAAGCTTCAAGGGCTAGATAATAACCAAGCTGCTCTGACTCCTGATTCAATCCTGTAGCGACCAAGCCAGAACCCAGAGGGCTAGCTCTCACCCCACCCTGCTTTTAAGCACCATCCACAACCTGCCTTGCTCATCTCTTTAATGCAGAGAATAAATGTTTGGATGCATTAGCATCACAGCAGTCTGTGGTCTCAAACAGAAGCTGGCAAACCAGCAAGAAACATCTCAGAGCAAGGAGGAGCTGCACTCAGAGGAAGTATCTGGAAACATACTGCAGAAGTATACTTCAAACAGTGCCATTCCTGAGTAATGGAACACTTACATCCAAAATGAAAGTGTCAGGCAGACATCCTGAATGAAAGTGTCAGGCAGACACTTCGAGCTAGAGTCAAACAGCTTTTCCATCTAACAGAAGAAAATTATTTCTAACACACACACACACAACCCCAATTTCACATCACTACAAACAGGAAAATAAGGTCTGTAAATAGTCTCTGTGATCATAGGGTTTGGAGGGCATCAATCCATTTAGAAAGATACTGAGAAGTTTAGGACACAAACTGCACAAGACCTGAATTTGTTTATCTGCGGACCCACTTTGCTGTACAGTGACTGTCCAGTGTCCAGAGAAGCTCCCTAGCACACATGCCCCTTTTCAGCCAAACTTCCAGAGGGAAGGAGCCACACACAATTTTACAACCCACCAGGATGCAATGAACCACCTAGGTCACAGAGCAGGTCCGGGTAGGACAGGCAGATCGAGAAATCCCTGCTCCACCAGAAGCCAGCTCTCCATCAGGGACCATGCGCAAGGAAATGTCCCTTCAAGGATGGTGGGTAGCATATGTCCCTGCTGAGCCCAGGAACATTCTCCCACCTTTGCTGGGTGAGCTTGGCAAGACTCACACCAAACAACTCCAACAACTACTGCACCCTGGAGATCCTCAGCACTCTCAAGGCAGAGCTGATCTGGAGCAGGATACTCTGACAGCCTCAATCTTTCAGTTTTGGCACCAGTTCACAGGTTTGTCCAGCCTCAGCTGAAGAACAGCAGCTTGGCAGATGGCTCCCCAGTACCCTGGGGACCCACCCACATAATCTTACTCTGCAGACACAACCCCCCCCCTCCCTTTCTTGGGCTCCCTTCACTAGGCCACTACATTGTGCTATCTCTAAATTACCTTTAAATCAGCACCCAGCAGTATCCCAGCCTCTTGCTCTCTTGCAAGACCCTTGCAAGCAAACAGAGGTTCTCCAAAGAGAAACACATGCCTGAGAAAAATCACTCCAGCCCTCAGGTCTGCCAGTCTGTCTCTCCATGAAGCAGGGATGGTTTCAAGCAATCAGCTACTGTGCATGCACAAAGACAGTTTATCAGCCACAGCCCAAGCACCCTTACTTTAACACTGGTGGCCTTGTGTGGTGTACAACTTGTGCTGCCTAAACGCTGAATCTTCCAGCACTTGTCTCAGAACACACACATGGAGACAAGCGCCTGCAGAGATGCTCCATGGCACTCTCACAGAGAGCCTGGCTCTTCAGCCCACAGGGATCAAACCCCACACCATCTCTTATATCAATGCTGAAAAATCAATTTCCAGACTTCCCTGGTGTGATGGGCAAGAACAGAACTATGTTCGTGTGGAGGCAGGGAGGGGAAATACTCTGAACAACATCCATGTCTTTCAGCTATGCACCTTGACAACAGTAAAGAAGGATTTGCTGAAAAAAAAAAAAAAGCTGCCAGCACATTCATTAAGATCCTCACTGCTCTTTTCCTTCTCGCTTTGATGGCACAGAGATCAAATTGAAAATTGGAAATAGTAAATCAAACAATCCACTTAAGCACAATTAGCACAAGAGAACCACTTTCACACAGGTCAGTTAAGCAAGAATTTTCTGTGTGGACTAAGAAGTCGTAGATTTTTTGTTTCAAAACTTTTTTCAAGTTTTGAAAACAGCAGCATATAAGTTTCTTGGATTTTTTTTAACATCCCCGCTACCACAAAGGATGTTCTTACACTCCCCAATGAACCGAGGCTTTAACTGAATGGGACCATTTGCACAGGGTCTCCTACGTGGCTAACCTCACCTCTCTCCCATCAAAGGCATGCCCCAAATCCAATTCTGTCTGTGTAAATAAACAGAGCTAGGACAGATTCACTGATAGCATTTCATGTGCTGAAACACATCAGCTAAGGATATAACTGATGAAAAAGCATTTGGAGTAGAAACAGGCTTCTTTCTACTAGCTAAACCAGAAAGGCTTGGATGACTCTCAGCAGTCTATTACAATTGCTTCAAACACTGGGTGTGCAACCTCCAGTTCCATTACAAATACTGCATTTGACTTTCTGTGTTAATGGTCCTACGCACAGACAGAATTAAAGTGTGACTGAAGCTACAAAACTAATAGTACTTGCAGTTGCCTACTACACAGCCAAATCACTTCAATAACATATACATGTGGCTTTTCCTGACAGTATACTAACTGGACCCTGTGGGAGCCAGGTAATTGATGTTTGTAGCATGGAAATGCCTATATGGGAGTTCGCAACTTCAGTGGGTTTGTGTGAAGTTCAAACTCATTACAACTGTATGCTTATGTTCCCATTAGGAAGTGTAGCTCCAGTTCCCGGAGCAAGGATGAAGATAGCACTTCAGTTGCACAGAAGCATGCTTGCATAGTTCAGTATTCTACAGCTTTACACTTTTGGTGAAATCATCTCAACCCCACTCTTGCCCTGAAAGCGTAAAGCTACTACTCAGCCAAAAGCTGACTTTTCTGACAACGTCTTGTTTAATTCAAGAATTTGGCTAGACTGAGAGAGCTTGTCGGTGCAGCAACAGTGCTGATGTGTTACACAGACAAGTTACTTGGAGACAAGCAAAACGAACTGCACGATATGCAGGCTCGAGGTCCCAAGCCCTGAGTGTCGTTTCCCCGCTGCAGCTGGTGGTGTCTCTCGGGATCTAGCAGTTACGAGCACAGAAGTGGGCTCCGAGCTTTTTCCCTTAGGGAACTGTGAAATGGATTTTTTTTTTTTTTAAGGAGAAAGACATTAAGAGGGGAAAAGGAAAACAATAAAAGGAAAGGGGATAAGGGAAGAAGGAAGAAGGGAAAGAGAAAGGGTAACAAAAAGAAAACAGAAAGAATAAAAAAGACGGGGAAAAGGAAAAAGAAAAAATGCAAAAGTAAATGGGAAAAAAGTGCCTCTGGCTGAGCGCAACCCCCGCACGGGCACACGCCGCCCCTTACCGCACCGCCGGTTCCCTCCATCTCCCATCGCCGGCCGCGGCAGATCGCAGCCGCCCTCCTGCCGGGCCGCGCCGAGCCCGACCGCACCGAGCCGGGCTGTATCGAGCCGGGCCGGGCCGTGGTACCCCCCGGCCCGCAGCGGAGCCGGGCAGCGCGGCGGCCCCAGCGCGGTGGGCGCGGAGCGGCGCGGGCCGGGCGGCGGGGCCGGGCCGGGCCCGGCGGGGCGGGGCGGTGGCCCGTGAGGGGAGGGCAGGGGAGACCGGGGGCGGGAGTCGGAGCGATGAAGGGGAGGGGAGTGCACCACGTGCTCCTTGAAAAGGTTTTTTAAAAAGAAAANAAAAAAAAAAGAAAAGAAAAAGCAGAAGCCTTTTCTAGAAGAGGCTTCAGAAAGCCCTGGGGCTTTCCCTCGCGGTCCGACTTCAAAAAGCAGAAGAGCGCAGATGTCTTCGGAGTAACCCCATTTGAACACTCGAAACTGATTTTCCACTTTTGTTTTTTTCACAGTTCGCTGGAAGCTCTCTTGCATCGTTAGGGTTTAGAGCACTCAGCCACATCATTAGAATTTCTCTAAATAGGACCTCTGAGCCTTTTTCTTTTAAGTAAAAGTGAGGTTTCCCCGTCAAGAGCTGTGCCTTAGAAAATACCCCCAGATCTCATTAGCTCAGTTAGAGGAGTTAACTACACAAGTAGTTACCAGACTGCTTAAAGAAGGCTGTCAGTTTCTGTCAGTTCAGTGTATCTGTGTTTTGTTCAGTGGCAGCTGAAAACTTCTTTGGTTTTAACCAATCAAACTTGAGGATAGGCTTTCTGAAACAATCTCTGAGGACCAGGAGTCACTGAACACACTATATGTTCGCTTGATTCTGAGCATGGGTAAAAATAACTTGTGTGTTAGGTGAGAGGCAATGTTGTTGTCTAATGCTGTGCTCTTCTGAAAGGCTTTGGACAGTGCTGGTGGTAGAAGTGCATCACAATGAAGTCACTGACATAAGTATCACACCCAGACAGAGCAGCACCTCTGTGGCTAAGGAGGAGACAGCGCTGCCTTGTTCTCCAGTGTCTTCACAGCTCAGTGCCAGAGCCACCCTCCCTGCCAGCACTGGGTGATCTCAGCTTTTCTTCAGCCCCAGGTGGAAAAAAAATCCATTTCCAGCAGGATAAAAGTATGTCTGGGCATAATGCTTGAAGCACCTTGGCCTAAAGCTTTCCTTGTTTGGCAATAAGACAGGGGTAGCAGCACCATCTCTGGGCTTTTCCAGCTTGTCTGGGGGCTCCATCCAGCAGCACCTCCCTGTGCTCTTCACAACGGGGCTGTGGCATGCAGAGTTCACACTGCTTCTCCTAGATTGAACCCATTATTTCTTACCACTTCCAGCTCCACATCTACCCAAACGGTAGTAGTGCTCCTGCTTTGCACCCACATCACCTGGCAGCAGACTGCACCACCTCTGTCATATGGGTGCCAGTGGTGTACACTGTATCTCAGAAGGCATTCTCCTCTTTCCCTACAATTTCCCCTCTCCCGATACTAAGCCTCTCGCTTGCTCCCCAGCACCACAGGCTACCTTTAACCATCCATCCCAGGAGCAGCACAGGACCTGTCCCCTTCCCTGCTCAGCAGCACTCCAATCCAGTCATATCTGTCCTTTGGGAATAGGTGGGTGAAAACCTGTCTTTGCATCCACTGGAACAGCTGGCACAGGTCCTGAAGAGGTCCCTGAGATGCAGCTCCTCCGTCCCCATCATTTGTGACTGAATTGTGCCAGCAGGGATGGGTGATGTGCTGAAGGGCTTCACCTCTCTCTCCCAGCCACAGCTGTGATGCCAAACATGTTTTGGCCCCGCCAGGGCTTTGTCCCATCTGTCAGACACCCTGGGGGCCCCGGGAGTCGGTGTGGGGGCACAGGCTGCTGATTCCCCATCTGTGCCCCATCTGAAATGGCTAATGCAGCGGAAAAAGAAACCACCCAGTGCCTGAATCTCCGGGGAGTTGATGCACTCCGCCTGCCTCTTCCCTGACAGGCTGAGGTCATGCGACTGCAGGCCAGGACGGAGCTGGGAGCAAAAGCAGGGCTGGAGTTCGGGGCTGGTAATGTCCCTTGCAAGGCACATCCTCCTGCCCTGGGCACCTAGGTGGCTGATGCAGCCACTGCACTCCAGTTTGAAGCTTTTCCCCCCCATTTGTATTGAGAGAAAATTGACCTTTTCTCTCTGAGCCAGGCATCTAGCCTGAGTCATCCAGACATTTAGGTTGCCAGGAATATGCTCTGTGCCGAAGGACTGGGAAAGGACAGCATTTGCCAGCCTGGGGCAGGATGGTCCTGCAAGCCTCTGCTATGTGTGCATCTAGCTCTTGGTAACTTCTCTGCAAAGGAGGGTGATGGAGTCCTGAAATTAGCACAAACTGGTTCCTTACACCACTGATCATTGTTTTCTGCAGAAAGGCCCTATTAAATCCTAAAACATTTCTGTGAATGAGCAATGAGCAGAGAAATGTGGTGGGGTTAGTACATTTATGAAGGAAATCTGCATTTTTTGTCCAAAAGCTTGACACAAATTTTCAGGTAGTTCTATTAAGAAAAATAAAAGTCACAAAAAGCTGAACAAAACCTGGCAGCTTGCTAAGTAGTTATGAGCTACATATCACAGTTAGAGAGCACCCTTAACTGTTAAAGAATTTAGTTGTGAGTATACAGCATGTAGTTTTATACAACTCAAATAGAAATGTTAAAAAATCCAAAACCTCAGAAGATGGCAAACAGTCAAGTCCAGCCTGTGCAGCTGCTCCAAAATTCCCCAACCATGAGCAGTGATGGGGAGCAGGGAGCCAATACTCCCCAAGATGACTTGCATGGGTGCAGGCTGAGGTTGAGCAGGGCACAGAAAATGGGACAGAATCACAGAAGCTGGTGACTGTGGCAGACAGAAGTGTTAAATCATATGAGGGACAGCTGGACCCCACAGCTTGGATAAGGGGCATTTGTGTGAGAACTAGCTGTGGAGAATAAAGCCCCAAGACACCAGTTTATTGTTAAATATTTTTAAAGTTAATAGTTTCTTCTGTTAATTGTTAATTGTTAATTGTTAATGTTCCTTAGTAAGGTTTAATTACTGTTGGTACTGTACCTACTTCCCTGTTCCCGTCGGGTGTCACTTCCGCTGCTCCCATAAAGACGAGCACTCAAGACCATAGGCAAATTAACAGCCTCCAGGACCAGTCAGGACCCAATGACAATGAGCCAGAATAAAACTAGTGACTGAGAATAACTGCTCTGGGCTGGCAAAACCATAAGGAACTCCACACCAATCAGAGCTGGGTCTTACTTTGTCACCATAACCTGAACAGGACTCAACCAGACAGAGACCTCTAGACCATGAGCCAACAGGTGTCTTCCCAGAGACTCCAGTGACGACGGAAGGCCCAGATCCGGTGTGAGACAGAGCTGATCTCCTCCTTTGTGCCATCCAGGGAGCAGCGGTGGTGTGCGTGCGCCCCTCGAGCCCCCACCCAGGCTGTTTCTAACAAAGGCTTTTCAAAGGCAGCTGATCTCCTGGCCCGTTTTTAACAGCCTGGGGACTCAGCCGGGATAGGCTACACCTGAAGAAGACTGCAAGGGACGAGATGGCCTCTCGCCCTAACGGGCCTCCGGGACAGCTGGCCTCATCCGGACTGGAAGATCAGCCTAGGATCGGACAACACGAAGGAGCGCCGGTGAGTATAGCCAGTGGTGGGAGTAGGAGGCAAGTGAGTGGTGTGTGAATGAGACAGGGGCCGGCAGCTCAAACCCCCGAAGCACTTGAGAACCCCTAGTACCGCGGTTCCAGACTCCTGCGAGGGCACTGGCCGGCAATGGGGGGAAGTGAAAGGAATACAGGAGTGAACGAGGCATCTCCTGGGGATAGGTGGCTAGGAGGCAAGGGGAACTAGTCCCACCAACACATACGTATCCCTTGAGCAGACGCTATCTCTTCTGGGGAAGGAGATAGCTAGGGAGCAGAGGGGAAGGAGGTCCAATGGCGGGTCAGCCTTGTTGAAGTTCTTTTTTTGGAAAGTACTAGGGGCAGGACGGTTGTAGCCCAGGGAGAGGCTAGGCAGGGAAGGTCCAGGGAGAACCCTAGTGCTAGGGATCCCTCCGACGTCGACCAAGAGTGTCCATAGTCCCATGGAAGGGGCAAGACATGGGGGGGTATGTGAGGGGTCCAGGGAGAGACCCCTGAAGGTCCAGTAGGGAGATCGGGCCTAGTGTGTGTGGAAGGCTAGTCAGTGAGCATGTGTGTGTGGAAGAGGCTGATCAAAAAGTGCGAGTGGAACTTATCCATTCCCTAACATCCTATTCCCTGTGTGGCTCTAACATCTTATTCCCTGTGTGGAAGTGAGAAGTATACGGGTGAAGGACCAGTTGGGTGGAGAGAGAGAGAGTTCTAGGTAGAGACTTAGCAAGTTTTGTTGGTTTAGCTGTTCAGTATCTGTTTGAAGTTTTCCGTTTAGGTAAAAGAAGGGCTGAATAAACTTTAGTTGTTGTGTTGCCCGTCTGTAGCTTTCAGTTTGAGTAGGGGCACCTTGAGATTTTAGTAAAAGCCCAGTTATTGAGTTATCTGTTTGTAATTTTCCATTAAGAGCAGAGGCATTCTAAAGGTCCCAACTAAGAAGTAAGAATGGGAAAGCGTATTAGCAAGGAGGAAGGGTTGCAGAGAAAGAGTAAGGAGAAAAATATTCCCCCTGATAGCCCCCTTAGGCAGATGCTTGCTCAGTGGGACACTCAGATAGCTACAAAGGACCTAGATAAAGTCAAGATGATTTATTATTGTATGATAGTCTGGCCTAAGTTAGACCTGCAGGGGGAGTGGCCATGGTATGGAACACGGGATCAATGGATGTGTTCCCAACTAAATCAATACTTAAAGGCCTGAGAAAACCCCAATATAGAACAACTGACCTATGCAGCCTGCTGGGAGGGGGATACCACCGCTAAGGAGACTATAAAGTATGTAAACTGCAAAAACAGAGGGAAAAGAGTGAGAGGGACGAAAGAGTTGACAACAGATGGGACCCTCTTGATTACCTACCTCTCCCTCCTCCTGTTTACTCAGCCGTACCCCAAGCTCCTCTCCCAAATCCTCCAGTACTGCCCTTAGCAGCTCCAGCTCCCTCCTCAGCCTCTTCCGTCGGGCTCGCAGCTCCCTTCTCTTCAGCTGCTCTGATGCCCTTACCACCTCCTCCTAACATCCCTGTTCCAACCACGAATCCCTTACCCACTCCAGCTAATCCCCTCCCATTGTCCCTTAACTCAGCAATACCCTCAGCTTCACCCTTAGCCCTTCCACCACTTCCCTCGACTCCATCCCCAGTGCCCCCCAGTGTAAGTTCAGTTCCTTCTCCCTCACCCACGGTCATCCCTTTACCGCCCCCTAACTGGGAAGCAAGCACGTCCTCCTCTAATGCTAACCCCATGCCTATGCACCCGCAAACGCCCACACCTCCTCCTCCTCTCTCCCAAGATGAGAATTCCTCAGAAGGACCTTACTGTAATACAAGGTCTAAGACATTCAAGGTAGAAAGGCTCTTTTCCCTCAGGGAAGTCCCTGTGGGCTGGGTGGCCGGAGGAGTCAGATTTGTAAACGCTCCATTGACAGCCTCTGAGATGAGAGGATTCAAAAAGGAACTAGGAAGTCTAATGGAGGACCTAATGGGTATATCAAATTGAGTAGACCATTTCCTAGGCCCGAACATCTACACCTGGGGGGAGCTAAACTCTATTTTGAATATATTATTTAGCCCGGAGGAAGTCAGGATGGTTTGAAATGCAGGAATGTGAATCTGGGAGAGAGAAAATCGGATGGGACCTCCTGGTGACCAAAAGATGCCCATGGTGGACCCCAGGTGGGATCTGGACCAGGAAGAAGGCAGGAGGAGCATGGAAGATTATCAATCTTTAATGGTTAGGGGAATAAAGGAATCCATCCCCTGTGGTAACAACAAGAAACTAGCATTTGATGGCATGCAGGAAACGGAGGAAGCCCCAGCAGCTTGGCTTAATAGGTTAAAAAGAAACTTCCAACTCTATTCAAATATAGACCCTGATAGTCCCGAAGGACAAGTACTGTTAAAGGTATAACTTGTCACTAGATCCTGGCCTGACATTAGAAGAAAGTTGGAAAAAATGGAAGATTGGCAGGATAAGGGGATAAACAAGTTATTGAAGGAAGCTCTGAGGGTTTACCTAAGATGAGAAGAGGTCAAAAGCGAAAGCAAGGGTTATGGTGGCAATAGCAGAGAAAGCATAGGGGCAGAGCGAGACAGATCAGCGCGATCAGTGAGAGTAGGTGAAGACAGGCCAGGGTCCTCCTTTGAAAGACCTAAAGGCAGACCTGTATTACCCTCGTGGACTAATAAAGATGGGAACCCTGGAATGTCATTAAGTGATAGAAAGTGTTTCTATTGTGGAGAGATGGGACATCTAAAAAGGAATTGTAAGAAACTTTCATTTGATGAGGCAATCCTATGGGAACAAGAAGCTTTGGAGAAGATTCTAGAAGGTGACGATTAGGGGTGTCAGGGGCTTTTTAAATTAGGGGACCCGATGCACCACCAAGATGAGCCCCTGGTAAATTTTGAAGTGGGTCCCCAGAGTGAAGAGTTCGAGTTTTTAGTAGATACAGGAGCAGACAGGTCCAGTATAAAAGATCTTGCAGCAGGGGTTGCAGTTGGAACGAAAGTATGTGAAGTTATGGGAGCAGAGGGGAAACTCTTTAAAGCATCAATAGTAGAAAAGGTTGAGATAAAAGGAAATTCAAGACAATGTTTTGTTGATTTTATCTACCTGCCCAATCTAGAAAGTAATCTATTGGGAAGGGACTTACAAGTCCAGTCAGGGGTAGGAATAATTACCCAAAATGGAAAAATGATAGTGAAAATCATAAGGCTAACCGAAGGGGATATAGAAGAAATAAACCCTAGAGTTTGGGCAGAAGAAGGAAAGACCGGATATGTGGACATTTCCCCAATAAAAATTGAAATGCAAAAAGGATCCCCCCTGCCCCCCCACTTCCAAGTTAAACAGTACGCAGTATCTCCGGAGGGTAGAAAAGGACTCGTGCCAGTGACTGAGCACCTCCTGGTGGAAGGCATCCTAGAACCATGCATGTCTCCTCACAACACCCCCATTTTGGCAGTAAAGAATTCAGAAGGGAAGTATAGGTTGGTCCAAGACCTAAGAGAAATAAACAAAAGAACTATTACCAGACACCTGGTAGTATCTAATCCCTATACCTCCTTAAGCCAAGTCCCAAGAGAGCATGCTTGGTTTACAATTATAGACCTGAAAGATGTGTTCTGGGCATGTCTGTTAGCAGAAGAGTGCCAAAATTGGTTTGCTTTCAAGTGGGAGGATCCTGACAAAAAGGGGAAACAGCAGTTGAGGTGGACACGCCTACCCCAAGGGTTCACAGAGTCCTTGAACCTTTTTGGGCAGGCATTAGAAGGATTTAGAGCAGTTTACCCCCGAAGATGCCGTCCAAATTCGTCAGTATGTGGATGATCTACTAATATCCAGCAAAGAACAGGGACAATTTAGAGTAACAAGCATTCGATTTCTAAATTTTCTAGGAACAAAAGGCCTGAAAGTATCCCATAACAAACTACAGTTTTTAGAACAAGAGTCCACATACCTTGGTCATATTATTGGAGTGGTATAAGAAATTGAGGGCCTCAGGGTATGCTGTGATTGCAGCAACAGAAAGTGAGAAAATAGAAATTCTGGAGACAGGGAAATTGCCCTCTCACTGGTCAGCCCAGTGCTGCGAAATTTATGCCCTGGAGAGGACTGGACTTGTTAGAGGGAGACCAGGGAACTATTTACACCAATTCAAGGTATGCTTTTGGGATAGTCCACACGTTCAGTAAAATTTGGGAAGATCGTGGTTACCTAAACTCAAAGGGAAAGGACTTGATACACAAAGAATTAATAAAATCAGTACTAAAATCCCTACCTAAACCCGCTGAAATCGTGGTAGTTCATATAAGGGGAAGGGAGAGGAAACCAAGTAGCTGATCAGATTGCTAAGGAAACAGCTTTAGAATCTGGTAAACCAGTAAAGATTCTCAAGCTAAATGAAGTATCAAATGGAAGGGATAGAAAGGAAGAGCCAGTGCTTAGTGAGAAAGAGCTAAAAGTAATGAAGGAGTTAGGGATGCATCAAGGGACACAAAGGGAATGGTTAACAAAAGATGGGCGTAAGTTTTTAAACAGAGCTCTAGCCCATAAACTGCTGGCAGAAATACATGAGCTGACTCATTGGGGAGTTCAAGGAATGTGTGATCACTTTTTAAGAAAGAATTTATGCATTGGGGTATATGACCTAGCAAAGACAATAACTAAAGGGTGTGTTATTTGCCAAAAGGTGAATCAAAAAGCAGTGAGAAAAATGGAACCCGGAGGGAAGGAATTGGCTCTGAGGCCCTTCCAAAACATCCAAGTAGATTTTACTGAAATACCCCCGGTGCAGAAACACAGACATCTAGTAATTGTTGATCACCTCACCCATTGGGTAGAGGCTTTTCCAACCATAAGAGAAACAGCAGATGTAGTCGCAAAAACAATCCTAGAACAGATCGTTCCCTGGTACGGGTTGGTTAATAACATTGATTCTGATAGGGGACCACACTTTATTGCTCATGTTCTGCATGAAATAATTGAGGCACGATGAATGAGGTGGAGGTTGCATACCCCATGGCACCCCCATAGTTCTGGAAGGGTGGAAAGAATGAATAAGACTCTTAAGAATGTACTAACTAAATTAATTGAAGAGACCCAGATAAATTGGTTGAAGTGTTTACCCCTTGCCCTCTTGCAAGTAAGAACGAGGCCCTGTTCCAGACACAGGGGTTTCCCCCTACTATGAAATGAGGTTCAGGCTCCCTTTCCTAATCTGTCCCTTCAGTACAGGAAATTACTTAGAAAGGGAAGCAGCAACCTGAGAATACTTAAGAGCCATTGGGAAAACGCTAGAAAATCTGAGGAAAAAAGGATATCTTCCCCAGACCTCTCCCCTCGATGCAGATGCTCACCAAATTAGTCCTGGAGACTGGGTACTCATTAAGACATGGAATAACACCCCACTGACACCTAAATTTGGAGGTCCCTTCCAGGTGCTACTCACCACCCATACTGCGGTGCGAACTCAAGCAAAAGGCTAGACTCATATCACAGGAGTGAAAGGACCGGTACCACCTCCCAATAGTGGACTAGACCCGGCAGTGTCTTCTAAGAATTCTCCTGAGCGGGTTGCGATTTCACGTCCAAGCAATCTCAGAGTGACTCTTAAAAGGAAGCCAAAAATTGGCTGAAGAACTAACAGGACTGATTACAAGCCATATCAGAGAAATTGCTTTACTGCACTGGTTTGAAAGTTCAAGTTGTTGATGTTGTAACTGTAGTCGTTGAAGTGGTAACTGTTGTTATAGATTCATGAAAGTCTAAGTTGTTAAAGTTGTTACAGATACTGTTTACTGGGTTAGTATTGGCCTTAAGAATTAAGATATCTCCCCTGACAACTTCCCCAAGCTCCAGTAAAACCAGATCTTCTACAGAGCCTTTCCCAAGAAGCCACTAAATCAATAGGGAAGAGGGAGAAGAAGGGACTCTGGGACTTTCTGAAAACTCTCTCCATACCAAGAGGCAAGACTGGGTGAGGCCTCTGAGGTAAAGATGGCTCATACTGGACTCTTGGAAGGACTAGTATTGGTCCTGCTCATAAGGAGTGTTATAGAGGGTAAAGAGAATGAGTGTACCAAATACTATTGCCCTCTCTATGATGGAGAGAACCTTGGATCCCTAATAAGAGTCCACACGAACATCAGCCCCAGATGTTTTAATCACTCCCAGTTGACCACCTGTCAGGAGGACGGGAAAATTTATTGGATAGCAAGAAACATGGCCTCTTTTAGGCAGCACTTACTTGGGGAAGGCCCTGCAGGAGAATCCTGGTTTTGCTTTGACCACAAAGACAACCAAAAAGGATTAAAAGATCTAGTAAAAGAAAAACAATTAATAGTATCCACCAAAAAGGACAATTTGAAAATCCCCACAGTAAAAAAATCTATTCATAGACCTAGTAGAAAGAATAAGTAAAGAACTAAATTTAACTAATTGCTGGATCTGTGGAAATACTAAAATGACAGAGACTTGGCCTTGGGAGGGAATCAGTTTGGGACGCCTAGAAGTTTTAAAGTGGAAACAATTGGAACAAAACCCCCAAATTTCAGGGCAAAGGAAGAAAGAACAATGAGATTTGAAATCCAAGGTCATTGGAGAAGAATGTGTCATGAGGACAGGAAAAAGGTACAACACCCAAGCAGGGAGAATGGGATGCAAACAGTATCAGTTCACAAAGGAAATAAGCACAAAATGGATTCCCCAAGAGCCAAACTGGTATTGGTCTATTGGAAAGAAAGAGAAAGAATATATTTACCATGAAGGGTACAAATTACATGAATGTGCCGAGAAAGGGATAAACCCCTTCTGGGGGGTTAGACAAATATCCAGATATTGAGAATATCTGGGTGGGTGATAAGTTCTGGGAAGCCCCTGAGCACCTGTTTTGGATTTGTGGTGACACCGCTTATACAAGTCTCCCCAGGGATTGGACAGGGAGCTGCACTATAGAAGTAATTAAGCCTGCCTTTTTCCTACTTCCGAAAGAATCAGGATCAGGTTTGAGGAATTCCACTGTATGATAATTTGAGGAAGACAAATCGGAAAAAGAGAAATGCAATTAGTATGGGGAGTACCCAAGAATAGAAAGGGTAAGTGTGGACCCCAGAGGAAATAATAAAGACCTATGGACCAGCAACCTGGGCACAGAATGGATCCTGGGGGTACTGCACTCCAATCTATATGCTAAATAGAATAATTTGACTCCAAGCAGTACTAGAAACAGTGTCCAACAATACAGCTCTTGCCCTCGACCACATCAACCATCAATTGGCTCAAACCGGAACAGTCATCTACCAAATTCGATTGGCAGTGGACTACCTGTTAGCAGATGAAGGGGAAATATGTGGAAAGTTTAATTCATCGGAGTGCTGCTTGGAGATCAACGATAAGAGCGAGGAAATAAAAAAGTATTTCCAAGGAAATACGTAAAATAGCATATGCTGGCACCCAAAAGTGGACTCCCCTTATGGACACTAGCTGGCGAGACAATTTTTGGTCCTTAAAAGGGAAGTGGTGGAAAAAGGCAGCTTTCATAGCAATAGCTGCGCTAACAGGCCTGCTGTTCATACCCTGTCTACTCCCTTGTTTAGTTCGGGCAGTATCTTCAGCTATCCAAGCAAGTGCACAAATTTCAGAAACAGCTAGCCAAAAAAATACCAAAATTATGGTAATGGAGAGTCAAGAGGAAGAACAGAAAACTGCCAGAAAAGCTTACAATCAATACCAAAAATTAAGAAAATGCTATTTACAGGAAACAGAAATTGCACATTGATGTGGGCATAAGCCCAATCAAAAAGAAAGAGGGGGGATATTGTGGAGAATAAAGCCCCAAGGCACCAGTTTATTGTTAAGTATTTTTAAAGTTAATAGTTTCTTCTGTTAATTGTTAATTGTTAATGTTCCTTAGTAAGGTTTAATTACTGTTGGTACTGTACCTACTTCCCTGTTCCCGTCGGGTGTCACTTCCGCTGCTCCCATAAAGATGAGCACTCAAGACCATAGGCAAATTAACAGCCTCCAGGACCAGTCAGGACCCAGTGACAACGAGCCAGAATAAAACTAGTGACTGAAAATAACTGCTCTGGGCCAGCAAAACCATAAGGAACTCCACACCAATCAGAGCTGGGTCTTATTTTGTCACCATAACCTGAACAGGACTCGACCAGACAGACACCCCTAGATCATGAGCCAACAGGTGTCTTCCCAGGGACTCCAGTGACGATGGAAGGCCCAGATCCGCCATGAGACAGAGCTGATCTCCTCCTTTGTGCCATCCAGGGAGCAGCGATGGTGTGCGCGCACCCCTTGAGCCCCCACCCAGGCTGTTTCTAATAAAGGCTTTTCAAAGGGAGCTGATCTCCTGGCCCGTTTTTAACAGTAGCCAAACTGCAAAGGCAGTTGCTAGGGGTATTTAGGGGAGTGAGCCTTGCAAGTCCAGGAGTGCTCTGGTAATGCTCTCAGCTGAGATTGCCCAGGGCACTGTATTGAAAATACCAAGTTTGGGTATGCCAGGTAGCAAAATTGGTACCCAGGGCAAAAAGCAGTTATGGTGGACTGCTTGTTTGCAAAGAGTCTTGAGTATAAAAACCAGGAGGTCAATAAACAGGAAAATGGGTAAGACAGACAGTGTCAAGGGCTGCCAAGATGTGCTTGCCAAGCAAGCTCACACTTGACTACCAGAGTGGGAGCAGGGCAGCAAAACAAACCCGTTTTTCTGACTATAACCCATGGGTCAAACCTGCTTCTGGTCACAACACAGGGGTCATAGGGTGCTTTCTCTCATCAGCAGGGCAGCACCTAGGTGGATGCATGGATTGGGCATTGCTGTGTCAATGCCTGTTCTAGCCAGATGGCACCAGTCTCTTCCCACCACTTTCTAAGACAAACTTAATTGTCTGGGTCAAAAACTCACAGCTGAAAATACCCTACCTCACTATACCATCCCATAATAAAGAAAAAAAAAAAAAAGGAAAAGTAAGAAAGTAGTGTATTAAAATCATTGTTCTGCAAAGAGTAACCAATGCATAAACCCTGTAATTTTTTTGCCAATAAAAATGTGGCTGTCTTGCTCATTATTCTCCTCTCACAGGGAAGTAGTACAGGAAACTCACTTCCAAATAATCTTTCCTTATTCAAAAGGCAGAATACAACTAACAAGCAATCATCCAGGTACTCACCAGAAAATTTCTCAGGACACTGCATTTCAAATCAAAGAGACCCTCTTTTGTCTTGAGGGAGAAGAAGGCTAACAATATAAAAAAACAGTATCATTAAAAAAGCCTAACCAGAAACACCACTATCTACAGATGGAAAGTCTGAGTTAATCATTTATTGGATTTTCCTTGTGTGTCTGGATTTTCTGGACACAGCTGGGAAAACATTTTTTTTTTTCTGTTTTACTCAGAATAATCTAGTCACCATCACAACCAATTTTTTCTGAATTAAGGGTGGAAAAGAAGGTGCAATCGCACAAGGGGAACAACAAACTTGGAGATGAGGTACAGAGTAAGAAAAACTGGGCATGTGTAAAGATGATAACCTTTGTATTATTTCTTTAAAAGAGTCAGGTATAAATCATTATGGTAAGGCCCAGAGTGACAACTACAGCATGGAATGGGCCAGTGAACACACTGGCTAGTTAGCCAGCTTCACTGTGAGAAGGTGTAGGCTGCAAGCCACAAGAGTATCACTATTCTTCACTTGGCTTTTTCCTCACAGGTTGTCAGATTTGTTTGGCCTTATACCCATAGCTCCAGGAAACTTCCCTTTTATGGGTTAACTGACTCTTGTCCTGTTCCTTCACTCATGGACAATTCTCTAGAGTCTTGCTATGGCCAAAAAACAATCCAGAGATTTCACTTCACTCGCTCCTCCATCTGACCTGTTCGTTTGGAGGAAAGGAAATTACCAACATTCCCTGCCCGGGGAGCCCTGTTACTGGCCAGAATTAGACCATTTGATGGGAAAATCTCAAATTTGTTATTCTATCCATCAGAGTGTGGGGATCTCCAATTTTATATTTATTTCCAAAACCGGGGACTTCACAGCACAGTATGTCCTCTGCTGTGTGAGTCTTTAGAAATCTCCTTATGAGCCCAAGTCAGACTGAAGAACACAGAAAATCCTGCTGAATATCCCTGCTTTGGAAGGTTCTTGGTTACCTTGTGAGTCTGTCACATCCTCTCCTAATCTTAACCCTTACTCTTCCCCATGTCTAGCAAATCTGTCACTTTGGCCTTCTCTTTAGAAAGGGCTGCAAGGTCCTGAAATCAGCCTATCTGTAGTGGGTGCAACCTTCTAAACAGGCTGCCATCCCCTCCCCAACAAACAGACACAGCTCTTGGATGTTTGTGTTGAACTGATGAACCAACAGCAGAGACAGGCTCTTAAATCTTTTCTTTCCTAACTCCCTCCAAAAGTGGTAGCCCAGTGCGGCAATCATGGTGTAGCCTAGGGGCCCTACTAAAAGTTTTCCAGAGTGAAGACCACGAGGAAGAGTTCCAGCCAGATTGATGTTGGCCATGTTCTTCCCAAGCATCTCCAAAATAGACAGAGAAATAGCCAGTTGTTCCTAGGCTACCAAGCCCTAGCAAATCCTGCTCCTGCTGCTCCCCAGCACTAAGGGTACAACCTAGCCTTCCCACCGGATAGGGGAAAGCCCTCCATCCTGCTCCTGACAGGCAAGCAAGAGGCTGGGCCTAGGAATTCAGGACACTCCAACAAGGGGAACACCAACAGTGGAGGCAGGGAAAAGGAAATGTCAGCCAGTTCCCAGGAGCTCAGTGTTGTTTCTCTGTCTGCATCTTTGCTACATTAGATCATTAGATGGAGCTTTTTAGGGATCAAATCACCAAGACTCTTTCCCTTCCCCCAGCTTGCCACATAAAGGATAAACAACAGAATCACATTTTGGTTTCTTTACAATGTCATCCATATGGCAAGGATAGATTTGGCCTTGAGAGAATATGAGGGAAGGGTTCTTCCACTGTGTCATGGCTTAAGCCCAGATGGAAATTAGGCATCATGCAGCTGCTCACTCAGCCTCCTTCCCTCTCCTCCTTCACCACTGTGGAATGGGAAGGAGAATCAAAGTAAAGTCTATATGTTGAGATAAGAACAGTTTAATGGTGAAAATAAAATGAAATAATAACGGTAAGTAATAAAAATGATAATAAAAAAGAAACAAGTAATGTACGATGCATTTACTCACCACTCACTGACTGAGCCAGACCTCCCCTTCCTGAAACTATATCATCCGCCCTTTCAGCTAACTCCCCCCATTTCATATACTGGTCATGACGTTCTGTGTGTGGAACATCCCTTTGGTCAGTTTGGGTCACCTGTCCCGACCGTGCTCCCTCCCGCTTTCATTTGCGTACCACCTGGCAGAGCATGAGACAAGGGGAAAATCATCTTTGAATTAGGATAACCACAACTAATACAAAACCATCAGTGTGTTATCAACAGCATTCTCATGCTGAATCAAAAACCAACCCTGTAACAGCTACTGAAAAGAAATTAACCTGCCTTAGCTTAACAAGGACACACTGCCTTGTACCGCAGAACATGCATCACACCAGAATCATCAGCACCACGAGTCAATCTGGCATGCACATCTCCAGCTCTTTCCCAGAGGATACAGTCCCTAGTAGAAAAGTAAAGGAATCATATAAGGAAAGAGACACCTTTCCTTCTCAGGCAGAAGCACTGAACCTTATGTTTGTCTGTTGAATCAGGCTATCAAAGGCCATCTCAAAATAAGTGAAAAACCTCTGCCTAAGCATGGCTTCTCATAAGAGTCTTCCACTCAGACCCTCAAGAAAACTATCAGCCACAATAAAAAAGAATGTTTTTGCATAAATATCAGCAGTGGTGTTCAAAAGTGCATTCAAACACAACAGGTGAGGAGATACTGTAATTTAGCAGAAGAGAAATGGTCCAGTTGGTTTTTTACCCTCCTGACCAATATATGTGATTCTACAGAGCATTGTTTTTTTTTATGGAAGCCTTAGCCAGTCTCACAGAAATCTTCTGGTCTTGACCTCCAAAAGGAGATGCCAAATACTGTAACTGTATGATATGCTATCATCAAGGGAAGCATACATTTCAAGCCAAGATACGGTGGCTTTGTGGTTTTGGCTTCCTTAGACCCTGGCATATTCCTGTTCAGTCTCCTGTACAATTTTCCCTTTTTCATGAGTGTCTTCTTTATCCTGCTACAGATGGTTCAGAGGACTGAGACTGCACATCAGATACGAAGCCAGTGAGACATGAGGGGAAAAGAACATTTATTCAATGGTGGGGTTTTTTTGTAGGGTAGATAGCAACTTTTTACAGGACTATCAGCACCTGGAAAACCCGAGCCAGGGAAGCACTGCTGCAGCTATAATTGTGGGTTGCACTGACATGCAACAAGCAGCCTTTAGAGCTGGGAAAATGTAAAGCATAACATCCCACTCTGCTTCTCAAAATGAGATAATTATGGCCTGTAACTCTGGCATGTTCATACAGCAGCCTCTGGTGAAATGCTCCAGTCAAAAATGCAAACATTGCTCTGAAGAGAAGTACTAACAAGATCACTTCCTCTGCTTAAACAAAGATGCAATGGGTGTTGACAGCAGAGAGCTGGAAATGGAAGGGCACATCCACATCCCTCTCCAGCTCTGCCCAGGGAGCGGGCATGCATCAGTCACAAATGACAGGTGGAAAGTTAAAGCCCATTTCACTGGGACAGAGTCAACAGATCATACCAGACCATTATTGGCTTTGGTCAGAACTGGAAGGCCTCAGCTGGCAGATCTCTCAGCAGATTTTCTAAACAATGGAAAACACCATTCATTCCCACAGCGGAGGACAGGAGCCAAAACTGAAAAAGACTCGAGACAGAAGTATCATGTGTCAGCCAGAGTGTGACACCAGAGACAGCCACTCTTGTGATGCAGCACCATGGTAACAGCCATGGTCTGCTGTGCAGTGGACTGTATCACCAAGCATGGGGGAGTATGGTGTTTTCTTCTTCTGTGGCTGGTTTCTTGGGACAGCCTGCCACACAAGGCTGCTGCACAGCCTACTGGGCTAATATCAGCCTGGAAGGATCATATGAAGGGATGGAAAGCCTTAGAAGAGCAACAGCCCTGAGGTCCCTGGGAGGACAGAGCAAGAAGGGAGGCACAGTTTTGCATCAAGAGACAGGGAGCATATGCCTGGCATCACATACTGAGTATGTGGATAGAAAACTGGCTACAGGGAAGACTTGCATCCTCTCTTCTCATGTAAATCTTCTACAATTTCTTGCTCTTCTCCAAAGTCAGACAACAGACCTCCTTTCAAACTTTTCATCTGTGTCTCTTCCCTCTCCAAAACTCAGTGTCAGCACGAATTCTCTAAATGTCCACTGTCTCCTGTACCATTTTATTTCCTCACAACCAAATTCCACTTCTTGCTCCTTACAGCTCTGGCGTCCTACAGCACTCAAACCCATACCCCAGCACTGGAGCTCTCAGTCCTCCTGCTCTCCTGCTCTGTAGCCCTATTGGTGAAGAGTCCCAGGCTCACTGCCATACCCCCCTACCCTCACACTCCCTATCTCCTTAGCAATCATTTATCTTATTAATATTGCGTTCCCCAGCTAATTGTTAATTACCACCCTGCCCATGGCCTGAAGCCAACACTTCATCAGTGAGATGGGGGCACAAATTTGACATTTCATATTACTTGAAGCAGCAGGAAAGATGCAGGAAGTTCCTACCCACCCCACTCTCATTAGTTCCTACCAGTTTGCAGTTGTGCCAAATGCCACATTTAACCAGGCACACCATTTGCAGACAGAATGCTCTTGCCAAGGAGCATCATTTTGCATTTCAACTTATTTTTTTCTACCTTTTTCCCCTCAAATTAATTGCTGTTATCACCTTTGCTCCCCCTACTCTTTGCCTCAACCTTACTCTTCCATCAGCAACTGGGTAAAGCAGCTCTCATCTGCTCCTGTGCTACAGCCCACAGAATTAGTTTACACTATTGCATATATCTTCCACTGCACCCCAGATGTCTGTACTGAAAGATGCTATACAGCATCTCTCTCTTTCTTCCCCTTATTCCCAGAAAATCCTCACCAGGAATAAAGAAGGTATGAATTGGACAGTGCAATACTCTAGCATGGAGATCCAATTTCCTCCAAAGCAGGTTTTATCTGAACAATCAAGGATGTTGGTGGGCCTTGCCTGCTTTTATCTGTCCTTATAACTCATCACAACCATGTGGATCCAGTACCTACAGGAGATGTGCTGCTCCTGACTTCCTCAAATCCAAAAATCCTTATTTATTTTGTTTCCGGAAGGTTGATTTTTTTCATCCACTGCCATATTGACTTCTTACAATTCCACCAAGCCAGCTTTAGAACTCCCTAATTATCTCAAGATCAAATCCAACTCAAAAATCAGCCCAAGTGAAAAAACAGCTCAGTTCCACAAGTGTATGTTCCAATTCTTCAAAATTTTTCCAATTATATATTTTTAATTAGAATGCTAGATTTTGATAGCTAGGTATAGAAGCAACATGCTGTTTTCTTCCCTTTTCTTGATGTCAGAAATAGTCTCGTCTGGCTTGAAGAACTTGCTGGATTCATTTTCTGAGAGAAGCAAAAAATGAAGTATGTATGATGAGGAATTGATAACTATCTGAGACAGTTGTGGGAGATACAAGCTTTATTCAAAGCCTGCTGGAATTGGTGGAAAGCTATCACTGCCTGCCTTGGCCTTTAGAGTCTCTCTTGGTTCTTCCCAAACTTTGGATTTTCAATGGTAGTCTTAAAAGTAAATTTTTAGTCTGATTCCAATCCTACTGAGCATATTCAACCTTCACTGCCTTAAGTACTAGTGGCAAACAGTCATTTGTGCTCAGGCTGTGTGCAAGTGTTTTCAAGTGCAGGACAAGCAATCTTAATGATAGTTTTTTCATATTGATAGGCTTGTCTGAAGTCCAGGGTGCACATCATGAATTAATCCTCCAACGCCACTTGTCCAAAATGCAAGCCCTAGCAATCTGACTTCTCAGATGAAACAACCAAGGTAGAGAAGTTAAATGACCTGATCAAACCACAGTTGCAAAGGAGTGTTACACTCAATATGAAAAGGCTGCTCTTTGCATGGAAATAAACCAAAATATCTCTCAGCCAGGCACCCTAAACACAGTCCCTACTGAACACATGCTTCAATCCCACTGCAGGTAGTCACATACATGAAATTAAACAGACACACCACTACTTTTTAAATCCAGGACCTAAAGACCTCAGAATCATGTTCATATTTTTAGCTGGTCAAGAACTGTGTTGAATGCATCTACTACATTTGAAGTAGCCACAAAATATCCAGCAAACCCAGATGCCTCAGGTGTGAGTTCTGTGGAATGACGCATCAAGAAGGGCCTGAATTTCCCCAGGTTGCCTGGGCTTGTTAGAACTGGATGGAAAAAGAAGAGAAGGTGCTCAGGTTTGTCCCTCCATCTCCCTTCTTGAATGGGGAAAACCTTTCAATCTTTCAAACCTTTCAAAACCTTTCAATCAATGAGCTCAGATTAATAAACCTGATTCTCACCTTGGATTTGAGTTTGAAGGGTTTTTCTGAATTGGATGGAAGATTTTTGCCTCTCTTTGCATGTCAATATTTGTAAATATGTTAGGGTCTCCCTTAATACCAAGAGGAGATCACTGTTTTCTGTAGGTAAAATATAAAGGCTCAGATTTTCCAAAGAACTCCTCCAGCAGTTCTTTAGACACACCTATGAAAAGTAAACATCTTTGCACTGGATATTAGCAAAAGCCAAGAATACAATGGAAAATCCATCTATTTCCCATTATGGCAATGTCATTATTGCTAAAGTAACTTACTTAAATAATGGCTTTGATCTCTAAAGAAAACAAATACTGCAGGTTTATGATGACACACAACTATCACATCATCTGGTGGCGTGACAGGAATCCTTTTTGAATTTCCTGCATTCTCCATGCATGTCCTGCAGGGAATGCATTTTTTTTAATGGAACATATACATCACAAAGGTAATCTCTGTATTGAGGCTATGGACCTCAAGCCATACAGCTGCACTTGATGCAGCCTGAGGATTTGCAAGTACCTCACCAAGGTTTCTTCTGGATATGAAACCTTCAAATACATGAAAAGACTCATTGTGCTACATGCACTGAGGTAACCCGGCAAAAAAAAAAGATTGTCAAAAGTCTTTGATACTCTTCAGGAAGCTGTTTGAAATTAATAGAGCCAGAAGATCTCTGGGATCCAAGGAATACTTTACAAGATTTGGCAGGGGTTGGGCATAGACTCCAACATTTTAATCTGGCTAAAGTATGTGGCTGCAGATCCAGTGGAGGAAGGTACTGGAAGTGAAGAGAGGGATACAATCTGCCTTAACAGCCACCACAATCATGGGTTTTCTTATAGATCAGAGCCTGTAGAATATCTGGCAGATTATAGTATACATACCACACAACTCTACCTACAACTAATGAATCTCAAGCAATCACGATCTTCTCTAAGACAAGAAAAATCACCAGTCAAAAACTCCTTTTATGGACTGGAATCATCTTTCAGATATGGCACTATGTATTTCAAATGGGTATTGCAGTGATAGACTGGACAACTATGGGGAAAACTCATATGGTTGGAATGCACTGGAGGATGAAAGCCATCCTGAAAAGGAACACAGTGGAATGCTTTCAAAGAATACAAGATGGTGCAGTAAATAAGGTACAGTACAGACCACCCAAAACTATTAATGTAAGGACTGTGTACCCCGTGAGAGAGAACAAAATGTGAATGCTTGCTAGCATTGCTCTTTACCCAAAAAGTTCACTGTTCAATCTAAGTGATATTTTTTAGAAGTCAATGGTCAACTTCTAAAATGTCAATAAATCACATGACAAGGAAGCTAATTAAGGTGCTCTGGAAGGAAATACTTGGTACTGAGGTTCTGTGGTTTCTCTCTTGCCATATCCTGGTACCCACTGCCTTAGTTTCTCCCTCTAGTCCCAAAAGAAGGCAACATCACAGATGGGACCAACCCCAGTCCTTCTGTATTCAGTCCTGCCCTTCAGCCACAAGGATGTCTTCGTCTCATTTGCCCACAGTCTGCTGAAACTGTACTAAGAGCACTGCAGAACTCTTAACCACAATCCAGCCTGAACAGGGAATTTATATTTATCAAAGATACAAACCCAAAAACTATAAATATTAAAATAGAAACATATTCATATAGTGAGTGCTCCCCCAAAGAGTCTGCTGGGTTTGTCCTCCATGGTTTTTCAGGTTCAGGCTTTCTCGAGTGCCTAACTTGATCAACACACAGGCAGCAACAATTTGATTAAACAGTTCTTGTTTTACCTGGGTTTTCTAAGAAAACAAGAACTTAGGGTGTTATGCTACCTGTTGTCTGTTTGTCCATCTGTTTGCTTCCTATCTTTGGAACTGGTTAGCTAATTTCAAACAAATGTAGGACAGAGGTCTCAGGGACAATTAATTTAATGGAAATCAGCACTTTATTTATGCTTGTTCCAAGGCAAAGACAGGCAGAAGTACATCTATTTGGGCAGCAGTCAGCATTGGCCAGAGATTCACTCATCTAGGTATTTTTTCCCTGCTAGAGGTATCCGGCAGGA
Organism: Cyanoderma ruficeps; assembly: GCA_008694505.1. Lineage (NCBI taxonomy): Eukaryota > Metazoa > Chordata > Aves > Passeriformes > Timaliidae > Cyanoderma > Cyanoderma ruficeps. The sequence goes on along the minus strand of VZDJ01000187.1, from coordinate 2,511,653 downwards.
CACAAATGGGAGATAGGAAATACTGACACAAGTGCAAGAGATATGCCCAAAAGAGTGAATCTATAGGAAGAGAGACTTCACAAAATGTGTACTCTTTGGTACCATTGGCAGAAGTTCTTGTGATACATGTGCCCTGCCAGCAGGCAAACAAGGCCATAGTTTGGTGGTTCAACACTAACAACACAATTGGTCCTTTCAGATCCTGCCAGCTCTTAACTAGAGGATTCCTTCATTCTCTTCGCTAGCAGAGGGAAGAGCTCCTGATTACCAAAGGGCAGCTCTTTGGTGAACACCCAAGTTGCTGCCCCAACATCACAGACAGAGAAAGAATAATGAAAAGATCAGCAGAGCTCAATTATGGCACAGCGTTCACCCTTTTTCACTCTTCCCCGAGTCTGCATCGATCCCAGCAAGAAATTCTTAATGGCATATAGAGGGCAGGGCTGCATTGCAATGTTTAATCTTGAAGCATCCTTAATTGTTCTGGTAGTCACTCAAAATATAGAAGGTTCAGAGAAAAAGGGCTGGATCTTGGCAGTAGCTGCCTATTATCAAACCACTGTAAAAATCTTTAGATATAACTACAAGTTACTTTGTCACAAAAATTGACATTATCTTAGACAAGATGTATGGGGGGAACTTGGAAGGTCAAGTAGTTCAAAAATGTCACAACTTTCTTTAGTCAGGAAAGAAAAGGCTACAAGCCATTAAGCATTACAGGATCTGAGGGTGATTAGCAGGAATGGCAACACATGGGTAAATTACTTAGCACGTGGTCCAAGTGTTGACCAAGGTTTTACAAAATGGTATTTTGCAAAATGTCAAATAATGCCTCAGAGTAGAGGGCAGAGATAGGCGGCTAGGTGCAGACTGAGGGGTATCTTTAGATTGTTTTCCCATTGCCTTTGCATGCTGCATGAGCCACGTATGTCTCATGGACTGTTTCTCTGCAGTCCATATTTCACAGGACAAAGATGCTAATCTAGCCCATATCAGTTGTGTGAATGCATGAACATAATTTTAACCATCCCTATTATTTTTTGGGCCTGATATTCTTCTTTCTCCCATGTAATCTTTTCAAATGCGTCACTATCTTAACAAGTGGAAAACATCTAATCTAAATTTCCCTTCCTGTAATTTCAGCCAGCTGCATTTATCTTATCAAACAGAGAGAACAGATTATACCTTTCTCTCCTGAAGCACTCCTGTAATTACATGAACAAGGATCATATGACCCCCAAGTTACCTCTTCTCTAAATTAAAACAACTCTGGCTTTTGTTCAGCATTCCTTGTAAGTCCTGCTGCCTGTGTAACTTGTTTGTATTGAGACAGGCCTAGCAGCCAGATAAAGCAAAAATGCAACAGTCTACCTTCTCATTAGAACTGAGCAGTGATTACTGAAGCTACCAAGTGTGAAGAAAATGTTCTAGGCTTGTAGACTATACATTTTTGGGACATGGAGCTAGAAATACCTAGATTCAAACTCAGGTTCTGCTTCTGCTAGTCTGATCCTGGGCAAATTGAATCCCAGTCCACAGCTCCTTCACTTGAGAGACAGGTCTAGAAATAACAACTTGCTTTACTGAGCAAAGGATGGCCAAAATATTTTAAAGCTGAAGATTGTGCAGATGTTGTAAATTCTTGTGGAAGAGCTCACTGTTATGAGAGTCTTCCAGGTGGCCAGGTGTCCTTTTAGAAGTTGGTTTTTGTTTTTTTTTTCCTAAAATATTCCAGATGTTTTTTAAAAAATCGAAGTTCTTCAGGAGTACTACATCAAATTGTTGGGATATCAGTAGCTTCCAAGTAAACATGGGGAAGTTCAGGACTTCAGAATACCAGGAACCCCCTGGGTAAGTATTGATATTTGGAGCTCTCCAAGTGAATGATTAAACCAATTTGCCTAATGTTGCTGTGACCCATGAGTTTCCCAATATCAAGTCATCCAAGCCTGCTGGCAGGATTCTCTCTGTAATAGGTATATTGCTCCCTGGAAGTTGATTACAAATAACAGAATACTTTCCAGTGTAGGCTGTTTTTATTCCTGTTTCACTATAGGAGAGATCTACATGGAGTCACTAAAAACACTTACTGATAAGACTTTTTTTCTCCAGACTGGAACTTTCCATAAAATCACCTTCCCTTAGCTGTGCTAGTTGAGAGACTGTATCAAAGCTTTATACACTTTTCCTAACTTAAACAAGAAGGATTTGATTTGTTCTGGTATGATATGTTTTAATACATTAAATTCTAAGAGACATCCCTCTTCAGAAGCATTCACATTCTATTTCAGAGCCTTTAATGAAATAGTGTGGGCATATTAAAAGACACCAACTTCGTTTAACTCTTTATTGAAAGAATATGTCCCACATGAGTTGATGTAAGCAAGCAAAAAGAAACCTGTGTTTTCTTGTAAAAGGGGGTGTGAACTACTGTAAATTAACAATCCCCAGGTAAGTCAAGCCCACTTGCAAACACTGTTCACATTGCACATCCACTCACTGCACTACAGCCACTCCTGTGTGATAGCACAAGTGCTGAGGTTTAATCTCACAGCTCCTCTGCTTAATACCACTCTAGGGACTGCTTTGAGGAGCAGAGTGGCAGAACTTCTCTGCTCTGCTCCCAGTCTCCATCCTCTTAGCCCATTGGGTTATTTGACTGAACTATACCCAGCTCAGCTTTAACCTGTGTTAACCATAGCTCGCCCACAAATAGATGAAGTAGTTCAGCCTTCAGTTCTGCCCATTGCACAGCATCCAGATCAGAAGGACAGAGACAGGGCTGGCACCATGCTGGATAAATGCTGAGGTAGCTGACATGTGCTGCTGCAAATTTGCCTTGTGTGATTAGCACCAATCTGCAGCTCATTACCCTGAAGAAAGATTAGCAATGCCTCCTGAATTTTAGCAAGAGACCTATAGCAGGGAACCTCTCCTCTTGCAATACCAAGAAAAGCAAGTTTTTTAAGGCTTGAGGGAAGAGCAACCAAGGCAGAAACAGACTCCTATTATCAGTGCTCATTTCAATGCAACTTCAGGCAAAGGAAGCTTTGAAAGAGGTTATTTACTGAGAGTGGAAGAAGGAATAACTATTCCAGGCAAGTGGGACAAGGCTGTTTTTATACAAGAAAGAGATATTTATCTAAGCAATGCATCAATAATTAGGAGAGGTGAGCTTCTGGAGTTATTAACCCTTGGTTAGACATCACACTTACTATTTTTGGGTTTTCATTTTTAAAAAATCTTCTGGGACTTTATCCCAAAATCAGGAACTGTATTAGGACAGAGGATCTTGCTCACAACAAGAGAGCAACATGGCTTGCTGCCTCTAACCCTAATGAGGCCAAGTGCAGCCATCAGAGTTGCTTCCATTAACACAGGACTTTGGCTGCAGGCTGCATGGGTTAGTGTCATTAGTAGTATTACTGGTATCACAGTAGGTCACAGATAAAGAAATAAAGCACAAAATACCTAGAAATGAGATGCTTACTATGTGCCAGCATTGGTGGATCTCCACCCAGCTTGGTGAGTCTCACAGTACATAAGCAGTGCTGTCCTTAGACTTGGGGCTGTGCAAGGGTCAGTCACACCCTCCCCACACTTGCAGTGCCCGCAAAGGACTGTGTCTTTTCTCACCTATGGGCTGGACCTGGCACAACACTGCAAGGTAAGAAAGTGCCTTCTCTGGTCAGCTGCCTGACACTGGACTCTCTCTTCCTCTACAAAAATTTGAGGCAAGAGGTATTTTGTCACCTCTATGACATAAGGTCTCAGAAACATTAGGAGGTTAGGAGGCATAATATTTTTCCTCAGCTGAAACCACTCAGGATTTCTTCAAGTTAAATATGGCCAGGTCTCTATGTAGAAGACAGAAAACATGGGACCAGGGAATGGTGGGGTGGCCCTGAAAAAATGATCTGTGTGTGCTACCTGGTTTTACCTACTCTCATACAAGAGATGTTAGAGCCTGACATAAAACAGTATTTAGCTCCCATCTTACATGCACTTCTCTTCAAGAAAACATGAGTTAACAATGATGTCGAGGTGTAAAAAGACAAATTACTTGTTGGTAGAACTGCCTTGTTGAGGTTTAAAGCTCAACATGCTTCAGTAATTTCAGAGGGAGTGGGAGGTTAACAAAGTTTGGGGAGAAGGGTGTACTGCTGATAGTGGACAAAAACAAAGCAGAATTTATGTGCCACAAGGACTTTTGGCACAACTCCTACGACAAGGAAGAAACTAATAAAGCAAACATGGCAACTGTGCTGAGACCAGCTCCAAGTGGGTAAAAAGTAATTCTGGCAGAGGGAGATGGGGACCACTGACTCACAGTCCACCAACTAAAAAAAAACTACCAACTCAAAAGAAATCTGTATGTGTGAACTAATTATCAAGAGAGATAATAATTTAACCAGTAGAAGGTATAATACTAATTGATAAGAGAACTGTGTAACTTGTAGACAATGAACAATTTTAGCAAACAATTTCTTTGTTTGCTAAAATATACAGCTGGTGTAAAATTTCAATGACTGGGGGCCAGCTTTTTGTGGGTAACCACCAAGCTCATACTATGCACAAACTAAAATAAAGAAACAGAAATACCTTGTCTCAGTGTGTATGTCAGTGCTGCATTTGAGACAAGAAGAATGCAAGTGCAACTTTAGCTAAATCCTAAAGAAAATCTCACTCTGCTTCCAGAAGAAAGCATGTCATACACATAAAAGGAAAGCAAGTAAGAGAAGCCTGTAGAGAGTTTTAACTAAGGCAAGGTGATCTGGGTGATTTATCAGCATCGTTTAAGGTCTTAATTTTATTAGGGAAAATGTAAATTGAGCTAGTTAGTACCTGTGAAGTAAAAAGTCAACCCAGTCAGGTCTTCCCCATATAAACCTCTCATGTTGAATCCTTTCAGTGCTCTTTGTAGCAAAGGCCTCCCAACTCTCAGCTGCATCATGCTTTAAATATCTACAGTGTGAGAAGCTACCTTATGTCACCCCATCTGTGAAAACATGCAAGCACAGCATTTGTTTTTTTTCCCCAATTAACTAAAAATGGATTTACTAAAAGGAATATTTCACTCTCAGCTTTTAAAAATATCATTTGCAAAGCCTGAGTAGATATTCTGAAAGGAACAACTGCAATTAAAGTGGTCAAGTAATAAGCATAAACAATTAATACCATTTTTAAATATTGTAAATATTTTTGGCCTGTAGACAGGGAAGAGCTTTTTTAATATATATAATTCAGAAGTTTTGAATAAAACCATTTGTACAAAAACAAATGAAAGATTTCAGTGTATGTGTTAACATGTCCTTCTTCTGGAATCATGAAATTTTTACAGATTTCCCAGGAAATAAAAAGAAAGGAAAAATCCATTAATGAATGAAGAAACAAGCCTTCTAAAAAAGAATAGGGAACATTTATGAATGTTTTCTTTTGAGCTTAATTGAAATGGACATAGTGGCCTGCTATCAGGTTTGTGCTACAGCTACTTGAAAGATGAGCAAGAGAGCATTTTGATACAGTAGAATTTATCTCCTCCAAGATTTGATATAAGCATTGATGCAAAGTGTCATGATGACAAACATCAGAATTAAGTGTTTTAAAAAACCCAGGCACTATAAAGCAGTTCCCTAATTCTGTTCCACATAGCCATTAGCACCTGCTCTGCCCTTTTTCTTCCAGCTGTGCAGCTCTGAACGACAGTCTCTCAGGCAGTCTAAGAGAGTTGATGGGCTCCATGCTGGTGTGGTCAGGGAATGTGTCAGACCGCAGCACATATTTGGGTGTGGAGTGGATAAATCCAGAGGGAACAACACAGACCTGCTTCTCAGAGAGATGAAGTGCTATGCTGTTGTCCTGCTGCCATCTCCAGCAAAGCAAAAACAAGGAACCAATTTTCTTTGTGCTCATTCACTGACTGGTAGGGCAGCTGCATATGACTCTAGTTCAACCGTGCCCCCAGGCCCTAGGTACAAAGAGCACTAAGGTGACTCTTACCCCTGTTAAACACAAAGATGACATTGGTTCTTTCAGGCATTTTAATCAGTTCTACACAATAAATATTTATACACTACACAGATTGTTTTAATGAGATGAGGAATGCATACTGGCTAGGAAAAACAGAGAAGAAAATACCAAGTTTGCTAAGTTATTATCCAGATTTTCATATGGAACAGCTGAGAGAATGGAAATCAGAGGATATTTACATGTTCTGGCCTACTGGGAACATACCAAGAGGCTGCATTACATTCAGGAATGTTGCCTTGTGTGCATAGCAGGAAACCACTTGTTGCGTGCTCACACAGCAGTAGATTGAGAAAGAGGAAAGGAAGCACTGAGTATGAGAGATCTGTGAAAACTTTACAGCAAAAAGCCCATGTCTAACAAACTAAACAAGCTTGTTGCACACCTTTCTCAAGCCTACAAGGTGTTGCACACCTTTCTCAGCACTATATAATGGAAACCCTACTGCTACTGAAAGAAAACACATGGTGCATTATATCCTCCTATATTTTTGAAAACTGCCTTTCTGAGAAAGGAATTCAAGCTGAAAGATTTATGGAGAAATAGAAGGAAATGTCTTTATCACTCATGCAGTAGCAAACTGGAAGCTGTGATTTACTGGAAGCAAATGGGAACGTCCCCCTAGCTAAGGAAACAGCATTGTGCTTTCTCATTTTCCAAAATTCTGAGTTACTTTGTATTTATGCAAACATCACAAAGGAAGTTTAAGCTGCTTTTGAAAGCATTGAACCTTTTGGTACCTTTTATCCATTACCACCATCTCATGTGGAGTATAACCCCTACCCAGACCCACATTCACAAGACGCTTACAGATAAGATTAAAAGTGTTTCCTGTTCTCTGGGAAAATGAGAATGGATGAAAATGTTTCATGCAGGGATTACAACATGCACAAATCACTTTCTTACATTTTGTCCACATGGAGCTGTGGCTTTCAATAGAAAGAAAACTTTTTAATATACCCTACTTGGGCAGCTCTGTCAGTCACAGCTACATAAATTGAACATAGCACATGATTCATGAATTCAGTACCAAACTTAAAACGTCGCATCAACAACAGGATACTATTCAGTATGAGTTCTTCCACAAGATCAATACTGTCATTCCCAGATGTTCAGTACCATCTGTGAGTTGTCTGTGAAGCACAGCTCCTGTTCCCCATTCTGTGTATTGCTAAACAGCCTTTCGAGTGGCTGACAGGAGTTGGAGCTACAATCCTCTCTCTTTACCACTGTCTCTGCCATGTCCACATAGAAAGACAGAGATATCCATGGACTTCTAGAACAATATGGATAACAAAATACCAGGAAGTATAGCAAACCCAAATCACAGGCAAAATTGCAGAGCTGAAAGAACAGTCTTCTCAACAAATTTTATCTTAGTCACTTACTTGACTGCATTTTTCTCAGATTTACTTGCTGTGCAAAATCATTTGCTGACTTGTTTCAGGGAATCATTTCAGGCCTTCATTGAATTCCAGAGCAGTTCTGTACATTTTAACTCTGCACTGTTTTGAACTGTTATGCTCAATTATGAAAATCATGATCACTTTGTATTCCCTGACTACACAAAAATAAATTAAAAATTAAAGCTTCTTCTTGGCTATTCAGGTTAGCAAGAACAAAATCTGCTTTTTATCACTGCTCACTTCAAATCCTGGCTTGTGTGAACTTTATTGATGAGAAAGCAAACACAGAAAATGTTCAAATGATAGAAATAAGAAAAATAAAATCTTTTCAAAAAATAAAATCTTTTTGGAATGTGAAGGAATATTCCACTACAACATGGTTATGAAGAGCATTACTTCAACCATACAGTGAGAAAAACAATGGAGAAGTTTAAATATTTTGGAATTTGCCATCTCATTCTTTGTCTTCAGCTGAAACACAATTTGTTCATAAGGGAAGAAACCCCCCATGTTACCAATTTTACACTGGCAGCAACTGCATCAGTGATCACACTTCATGTCATTCTGTGATCATGTGATTCTGCTGGAGAAACTCTGAGGCTTACTTCATGCCATATTGCAAAAAATCTAGAACAACTGTAACCACTTGCAAAATAACATATAACGTATACACAAGGTATGTGCTTCATTCTTTCCACAATACTCTTCTTGTTAGAACAACATTTTCTATCTTATTTTAATTTAAACCATCTTTTTTCCTGAATTTGTCTTTAACAAAATAAAAAATTGTTTATTGTGAGAAAAAGCATGAAAGCTCCATAGGCATGAATTCATAATTGCTCTTATAACATTTAATTCCATGCAGAGACTCTCAAAATCAATTGTTGGTGTAGAGGAAGGAATGTGCTGCCCTATTAAGAGGAATCATAAAAAAATGCCTTGTAAATTTAGGTAGTCTTCCATAAAGTATCCTTTGCTAGGAGCTGATTTGTCTCCCAAGGTAAAACTCTAGATTGCACTGATACCAGAAGAAAGTTTATATTAATCTTAGTCAATATTTCACCCTGCGAAGATACAGTCTCAGCCATCACAAAATCTCATCACCCTGGTAACTATGTGGTTGGACGAAGTATGCAGCTGGGCCCAGAGCTGTAAGGGGCTGAGGGTTCCTGATGCTGTGCGCTGCTAGCACCTCTGGTATCACCCAAAAGAACACCACAGAAGAGTGCCATGCGATTTTCTTACGGAGGAGAACTGCTGATGGAGGATTTGTATCTGCACAGTTTGAAGTTTGATTCTGCAAAGGAGGATCAGTGTGATCAGTTTGATCAGTTTGAAGTTTGACCCTGGGGTGTGGGTGATTTTATTGAGTGATTTCCCCCAGGGCAGCCTGTGAGGAACAAAGTGCCAGGTCTCCTGAAGCAGTTAGGAGATACTTTTTATTGTATTCAGGTGCATGGGCAGAGGTAGGGATACCACATTCCAGGCACCGATGCCGAGCAATTTAAACGTCCAATTCTCAGTTGTTGCCCCTAGTTACAGCTAAGGTAGAATTAATTTCTTCTCAGTAGCTATTACAGGGCTGTGTTTTGGATTTGGAATAAGAATGCTGTTGATAACACACTGATGGTTTGCTATTCTGCCAAGTCATGTTGATCGTAAGTCAAGGACTTTTTTTTTTTCCCCCTTGTCTCATGGTTTGCCAGGGAGGCGGTATGCAAGTGAAAGCCGGAGGGAGCACGGCCGGGACAGGTGACCCGAACTGACCAAAGGGATGTTCCACACACAAAACGTCATGCCCGGTATATGAAGTGGGGGGAGTTAGCTGGAAGGGCGGATGATGCGGTTTTAGGAAGGGGGGGTCTGGCCCAGTCCGTGGGTAGCGAGCAACTGCATTGTTATTGGTAGTGAGCAACTGCTTGTCGTTGTTGTTGCTTCAAGGATTAAACTCTTCTAATGTAAACGTACAACTTTTAATTCGATTCTCGTCCACATTCCACCGATGTGAGGGGCTAACAACGACAGGGGCGGGAAGTTGAGCGGCGACCAGCTTCACCTCCAGCTGAGATTAAAACCACAACAGCTAAGCCGTCACCACCCCGACCCGTGCCCCCCCGGGCCGTGCAGGGACGCCCCGGTGCGCAGGCGGCGGGGCGGGCTGCAGAGGCAGTCCCAGCGGCGCTCCGCCCGCAGCAGGGAGGGTCCGGCCCCTGTACCGCCCCCACGGCAGGCAGGCGGCGGCGGGGCGGTGTCTGTGGCCAGGCTGTGTCTGTAGCCGAGCCATGCCCGCCATGCTGCCGCTGGTGCTGCTCCGCCGCCCGCTCGCCGCCGCCGCCCGCCTGGCCCTGCCACTCGCCGGCCCGCAGGTAGCGGCGGGGGCGCGGTGCGGGGCGCGGGCGATAGCCTCCGGCGGGGCCTGTCGCTGTCGCGATACCGTCTGTCACGAGGCTGGTGCCGGGCCCTGCCCAGAGTCGTGTGCGGTCCTTTGGGATCCGTCCCCTGGTCACGGGATCGATCCGGTTGGAAAAGACTGCTGAGATCAGTGAGCCCAGCCCATGCTCGAGCACTACCACCTTGTGAACCAGATCGTGGCACCGAGTGTCACGTCCAGTCTTTCCTTAAACAGCTCGAGGGGCGGCGACTCTACCACGGCCCTGGGCAGCCCATTCCAATGTCCCATCACCCCTTCTGCCAAGAATTTCTTCCTGATGTCTAGTCTGAACCTTTCCCGCAGTAGCTTGAGACTATGACATCTTATCCTGTCACTGTCCTCGGCTTGCAGTAAGAGGCCGACCCCCGTCTGGCTATATCCTGCTTTCCGGCAGTTGTAGAGAGTGATAAGGTTGCCCTTGAGTCTCCTTTTCTCTAGGCTAAACACCCCCAGTTCCCTGAGCTTCTCCGTATAAGAGTTGTGTTCCAGACCCTTCACCAGCTCTGCTGCCCCTCTCTGGAACAGAAGTGGTTCTGCAGTGTCCCAGTATCTGCCTAAGCAGCAGAAAGCTTTAGGGCACCTCATTTCCCACAGAAATCCTGTGTGGAACGGGTCACTCCTGCAAGCTCCCCACGCAGTCAGGATCCTGCAGGGGTTTGTAGCAGCCCTAAGGAGGTGTGACTCGTGGCAGCCAGTACTACGTGTGTCATGCTCCAAAGGCCATTAAAGAACAAAGCGTTTGGTTTTCACCGTCTGTGTTAAAGGATCTGGAAGTGCAGCCAGTGGAGGGGGGCGGGGGGTGGGGTGGGGTGTAAGGTTCTTCTCCCAGGGTAATAAGTGACAGAATTAGAGGAAGTGGCATCGAGTTGTCTGAACCAAGGAGAGGTTTAGGTTGGCTATGAGAAAAAAAACTTTTCATTGAAAGGGTTGTAAAGCACTGAAACAGGCTTCCCAAGAGAGGGGTGGAGTCACCATCCCTGCTGTCCCTGGAAGTGTTTGAAAAATGGGTAGATACATCACTTTTGGTTTAATGGTGGACATGACACATCTGGACTCACAGGATTGATGCAATGTTGGAGTCTTCTCAGCCCAGCTAGCTCTGACCCCTGTACCACACGGAGAATGGGACACCCTTTGGGAGCAGATCAACCCAAAGAGCAGCTCAGAGCTAGTGCTCTACAGCAATCGCTTTTAGCAAGGTGCACAGCAGAGATAAAGGACGAGGAGGAGCTCTTCAGTTTGGGCTACGGGGAAGGATTTATTTCCTGAAGGGTCCAGGGACTGAAGACAGCTAACACAGGCTTGTAAAGACTTACAAACAGGGGAGGTTACAATTCTTCAGCCAACCAGGAGAGGGTAGAGGAGCGGTAACAGGTGGGGTTTATATTTTCAGGGACCAGTGAGAAGAGAATGGAGGGGAGGGGAGTAGCTCACATGGACCAACGGGGCTTCATAGTTTGAGGGATTTCCAAAGGGGAGGTCCAAACAGGCCTAAGGAAGGATTGACAGCTAGGTAGGGTGGCAGTCAGGGAACCTTCTAGAACAGGGGCAGGGTTGAGGTATGACTGGTTGCAGTGTAGGAGGGTACAACTTGGGAACAAATCATGAACCTAGGGGGTGACAGAGCAAACTATAAAAAGGAAAACATGCCACAACACAGGATGATCTTAAAAGTAGTTCATAAACAATTCTGTTCTGTGGCTTGAGTTGCATGGTTCTCATACCTGCAGAATCTTGTGAAATGGGCTATGTCCAAAATCCATCCTGTAGCTGCCTCTTTGCAAACATGGGCTAAGGCCAAAGCTGTGTTTGGCCATAATTTTTCATGTTTTATTTGAGAGGTGAGTAGCATGTTCCAGGTTATTGAGGCAGTTGCAAAAGTACACTTAGTCTGGGGCTCCCAAAGGGTTTCATCTGATATGAACAGAAAAACTGTTCTTGATCAGCCCTTGGGAAGCAGACAATAAAGGGCTAGGATGCGTACTTTAGCAATCTTGTGTTGGAATGAATCACTCTTTCCCAAGTGTTGGTATCTTTTTCTTTCATTTGCCACTAATACGCAGTTTGCTAATACTGGTATGAGATTGTAAGTACAAAACACGATGCAATAGCATGAGTTGGTTAGGTAAGTGGAACACAGGCAGATGTTGGTGTTGCTTCCTCTTTGGTAGCATCTCAGCAGCCTTGCTTTTGAATAATGTGTTTAGCCACATCCATTTAGCCAAATGTATCTTGCTGCTGTCTGCCTGACAAAGAGGTTGAGAAAAGGAAAATCCTGGTTTGTTATGAACTAATAATTAAGCAGTTGAGTGCATCAAATGAAAGACACATCACAATCTGTTGCATTGTCAAAAGGAGTGGCAGTTCATAGAGGACATTGGAACTACTTCCAAAGAAAAGTGTCAAAAGATAATTTTTTTTGTAATGGATGTCATGAAGTAACTACCCTTCTCTCAACCTGCAGTAACAGATCCTTCTGCAGTATTGCATTAATTTAAAAAGAAAAATAGACTAAATACAACTTTCTGGCTTGAGAATTGTTTTTTACTATTTTTTCTTACTATTTTCTTTCAGGCATGCCTTGCTACAGGGCCCAGACAAAATAATGGTGTTTTCTACGAAATTCGCACATATGATATTAAGCCAGCGAAGATGAAGGAGTTTGTGGAAATGGTCAACAAGTACTTCCACCTTCGCACAGCTCACTCGGAGCTGGTGGGATTCTGGTACTCGGAGCTGGGAGCGATGAACAAGGTGTTGCACATTTGGAAGTACGGTATGGTCAGCATCCCTTTGCGCTGCTCTGCTTTCTCTGTCTACCCTGTCTCCTAGGCAAGAAGGTGAGGGGAATGCTTACCTGTCTTTTATTTGTTGCTCTTACTGTAAGGAGGTACCCCCAAAACGTTGCTGCTGTGCTGATTAGTGACAAGAACATTTCAGAGCTTGTCAGGACAACTTTGATGTGTTGGGATGAGAAAGTTATAAATGTTCTCAAACAGCAGTCTCTGTTCAAAACAGGTATAATAGAGGAACTGTGGCAGGGTGGTTCATTCATGGTAAATATTTTTAACATAGGGTCAGTTCTACAAATGTCTTGAAACTTTCAAAATTAATGGGAAAAAGGAAATACACATATGCAGTCTGTGTGTGTTTATATGCATGTATAATTACACATATGCAGTCTGTGTGTGTTTATATGCATGTATAATTGTCGTATTTTAGCTCAGAGTACCATTCACTCCCATTAAAAAATGAGCATGCAGTTTGCATGCTTAAACTCCTGCAGTGGGCCGGTACTGAGGTAGGAAACTACTCCACCAGGTCTGACTTCTCAGGTGTGCAGAGTGTTCTTGTTGCAGTTTTAACCTTGCTAGTAACATGATTTTTGCAGTATGATCAGCTTTGTATGTTGTTGGAGTTGGTGCTGACATGGAAGGTGCAGGTGAGCCAAAAAAAGCTACTATTACACTAAAAACTAGGTGTGCTGGCTGTGCCTTTTATGGAGCCCAAGGGAAGTGATACTTGGGTTTCAGAGGGGTGGGAAGACACATTGATATAATTCCCCTTGCACACCTGCTGCAGTCCAGGTATATCTGCATGTTGACACTCAGCTCATTGAAGTCCAGTGTGGTCACAGTACCTATTTAGACTACAGAATCACCCCTTTTGTTTTGGAGGGATGAATTGTGGAATCACAGACTCAGGGAATTGTTTGGTTCCTCTCAACCATGTTGCTCAGGGCCACATCCAGCCCGGCCTCTAACACTTCCAGGGATCAGGCATCCACAGCTTCTCTGAGCAATCTGCTCCACTGCCTCAACATTCTCACAGTGAAGAATTTCTTCATTATATCTAATCTAAATCTTGCTCTGTCCCAGAAGGTATTTACGGCCAGGCTGGATGGAGCTCTGAGCAACCTGCTCTAGTGGCAGATGTCCCTGCACATGGGTTGAAACTAGGTGGTGTTTAGAGATCCCTTCCAATCCAAACCATCCTGTGATTCTAAATCTACCCTCTGTCAATTCAAAGCCATTCTCTCTTGTCCTGTCACTTGTAAAAAGTGCTTCTCCAGCTCTCTTGTAGGCTCCCTTTAGGTGCTGGAATGCTCCCTGGAGCCTTCTCTTCTTCAGGCTGAATAGCTGAAATTCTTTCCGCCTGTCTTCACAGGAGAGATGCTTGAGCAATTGGATCGTCTTTGTCACCTCCTCTCATGTCATTCTTCCCTCATCCACCAAAGCTGTAACCGCATCACAGAAGGCCACCAAATTAGTCAGGCACAATTTGCCCTTAGTGAAGCCATATTGGCTGTCACCAATCACCTCATGGTCTTCTGTGAGCCTTGGCATAGTTTCCATAAGGATCTGCGCCTTGATCTTGCCAGGCACAGAGCTGAGACTGACCGAGCTGTAGTTCTGCAGTTCTTCCTTATGTTCCTTTTTAAAAATGGGCTGCCCAAACTTCTCAAATACAGCGAACTGTGGCTCAGCCACTTCTTCTTACAGTTTCCTCAGGACCTGTGAATGTATTTCATTGAGCCCCATTGATTTGTGCACCTTCACATCCCTTAGATGGTCTCAGACCTGAACCTTTCATACAGCAGGTGGTTCTTTATTCTCACAGTCCTTGCCTTTGCCTTCTGTGACTTGCATGGTCTGGCTGCAGCACTTGTCAGTGCAGGCCAAGGCAAAAAAGGACTTTGAATACCTCAGCATTTTTCATTACCTGTGCAGCCATGTTTTTCTTTTCCTTCAAGAGAGGGCCATTCATTTGTCAATATTTTGAATTCACTTGAATTTATAAATTGTCCTGCTTCTCAGAACATTTTAGTCTTGGCTATTGTTACTCTCTCAAAACTAAACTACACTAAACTCAACTAAACTAA